>JAOTIX010000075.1:6574207-6584596 GCA_027123715.1 Gaidropsarus macrophthalmus | reverse complement strand
CTCTCTCTCTCTCTCTCTCTCTCTCTCTCTCTCTCTCTCTCTCTCTCTCTCTCTCTCTCTCTCTCTCTCTCACACAGCAAATTGACAGCTTCCCCTGTCAGGGAAATGCTGCAAAACATTCCAGGTATCCTTTGCCAAGGGTGAATGTAGAATTCCCTTTTTACCAGCACATAGCAATCAGCCCATGCTGCCCAGGGGGATGCATGTCCTGACCTCACAAATCCTGACCTCACGCCTGGCATAGAGCGCACTGAGAGCACTGTTGCTTGGGGTCAACAGTCAAGGAATGACGGCCTATTTTGGGAGAATAATTCCATGCTGGATCTTCCATCCATCATTCCCAGCACAAATCCATTTTCATTGCGCCGTCCTAGTAGCGTCTCAGTCTGTCAGGTGTCTGGTTGATGGCCGTTGATGGTGATTAGCAGTCTCTCTGAGTTTGAAGAATAACGCAATGACAGGAAGTCCACGGCAACATTGTGTGACTGTATGACCTTACACCACTTTCTGCCCTTCTCCACCCAAGGAGAGTGAAGAAGATCTTCCTGGTGTTCTCCGCCCCTCACACTCAGGGGAAAGGATATGCCACTGGCCTCCACTTGGAGGTGCTCATTGCATTAACATACTTCTGTCAGGACAACTCCACCTGTCTGCCTAGGTACTCATTTTTACAACACATTTCAATGCCCTTCCATTCTTTAATGTTTGTAACCGAAGACCTGAGCCAACCTATGGTTCAAATGTGGCTACATTTGAACCGCCCAACCGGTGACACGACAACAAAGGAAGAGAAAAGTACCCTCCCAGTCCTCCCCAGCCCCGCGGGCAAACAGCACTCCTGCTGATTGAGTCCAGGGGACACAATGGCCGGGTTTAGCTCTAAGTCACACTGGCATCCAATCATCATCGGGTCGGACACCTTCCAACTAAAGGAAGCAAAGGCAATGTCGCAAGAAATCGTAACCGAGGCAACCGTAACTCCTGATTCATGCAGACCAAGTGGACTTTTTACACTTGACATACGTGTCGGTTTCTTTATGTACGACAGTGATTCTACTGTTGCGCCCCAAACAACGCAGCTGCTGAGGTTTGGTTTGTGCACTGTACGTTTTCAATGCTGTCACCTTCTGCTGTACAGACGCAATACGGTGAGGGATGAAATGCAATCAATTCAGCATTTATTTCTTTTTGTGACATTTATTCAATAAATACATACACATTTGACTCATGTTTGATGCGCATTGATACTGCAATGAGCTATGATTAGAAGAACAAAAAGAATGACATCATCAAGGTAGCATAGCGTACAAGGTTTACAGGCAACCGCTTTGTACACAATTGTTTTGATTTGATATTAAGTTGGTTTTAAAAGGAAGGTTTTCAAGACACACCGGAAGAAATAAAACCAAGGCAAAGAAAGACTCAAACCAAGGCATCACGATGGAACCACTCTGGTTCGTCTTGATCTAACGTTGCACCATAAACTGGTTTGTCTGTATTTTTATACAAGATATTACTCATTAACCAGGTTGACTTCTGGTGTGCCAACCCGCGACATGCACTGAGCCTTCTTCGAATACACCTTCATCAGTGCATTGTCTGCATTCATCCAGACGTTAATTGGTATTTAAAGAATGAATTGGCCGAGTAATCAACGTTGTCAAAGTGTCTCCATCGTCTGCATCGTTTGGCCATAAAAGTGCTCCAAGTTCACAATAGAGAAAGCAATACAAATGATCTGTCAATTAAGAATCAATCAAGAATAAGGCCCTGGTCCGCTGCTAACCTCCGGAGGACAAGTCTGCAGCCGTTTCCGTGGCGGCCGTTTGTTTGCTGAATCCTTCCTAACTGGAGGATGAAGGCCAGAACACCATGCGTATGGAGAAAACACTATCCAGGGTGTACACTATGAAGTTCAAGATGGACATGAAGGTGACCACCAGCAGTCGGTTCCACGGTGCGCTTTTTTGGACTGTCCCTTCAAAGCCGTACAGGGGCCAGATCACCATGGTGGTCAGGTACATCATGGACGCCAGCACGTTGGAAACGGTCACCAGCCTCTCGAAGGACACGGGGAAGTACGAGAGCAGCCTCGAGATGGTCAGCAGGATGATGAGCAAGGCACAGATGAAGCACATGCAGTAGACCGCCACGCACCACTGGAGGCCCGGAGAGCCGGAGAACTGCGCAGGGTCCAGAGAGGTGAAGATGATGCAGGCCAAAAAGGTCTCCAAGATCTTCAGCAGGCCTGACATGCTGGACAGGAAGCCGCTGATCTGCCCGCGGGGCCGCAGGCGGGTCAGCACCACCTCGGCACTGTAGGTGAAGAAGCAGAACCACGAAGTGACGGTGGCACCGATCTGCCGGGGGCAGGAGACGCAGGCGTAGAAGGTCGGGTAGATGATGGATGCCGTCAGGCACATCAGAGCGGCCAGCATGGCGAAGGCCGTGGTGAAGTCCTCCCAGGACACGGGCACCTTGGCACTGAGCGTGCTGAATTCTAAGATGAGGATGAGGAGGGTGAAGAAGCAGCAGAAACACCAGGTGAACATGCACCAGGCCCAGTAGGAGGCGTGCTCCGACGCAGAGAACCCAACCGCTGCCACCAGTCCAAAGGACATGCAGGTCAGGACCAGGGCCCCGACGCGCAACAGCCCCACAGGGTCCGTGAGTGACCGCACCGACACCTTCATCGTCGGCCGATGCCCGGTGACTCTCTCAAGCCGCCTCCCTGACCGTGTCTCCCCGTCTCTGGAGGTCGCTCCCTCTGGTAGCTTCTCTGGTTGCCTCTACCACTGCATGGTTCCACAGTGTTCTCTACTGTGCCTGTGCTCATCCAGCTGATGTCCTCTTGCCTCTTGAGAACTGATCACTTTTCGTAGTTCTCTCTTACTTAGAAGTTTGTCCTGCTGGGTAAAGGTGTCTTCGCCCATTGTGATGGCGTGGCGTGGCGTGGACTCATCCGGAACAAGCCCAGCCCCCTTGCTCTTATCTGTGTCTTTTATGGCCGCCACTCCTTATCTGGCTCACCTCAAATTACATATTGGACTCTGGTCCAAGCTTAAGACATGTTGAAGACCTGTGTAATCTAAAGGCACAGGCAGCTGCCAAATACATCTACTCAAGTTAAATTAATACAAATACAAATAGTTCCCTCCTGATCAGGTGGGAACTATCCATTTTTTTCAATCCATTTTTTTTCAAAAAACTGGATTGAAAAAAAGGAAGGAAGGCTGGATTTACGTTTCTCTTTCAGATGATGAGAGAGAAACTATGATTACTGAAGTGACCAAGGTTCAACTTTTCAAGGTTGAGATTGGGCTAATTACAGTAATTACAGAATGAAGTACATCAGTTATGGACTTACAGCTGTCCATACAGCTGTATTAAATATCAGCTTTGAAAAAGGAAGAGGGCCTTTAAGATACATGTGGTGGTACAAGCTACGAATTTATTTACACAAGATACAATAGCATCGTTTTTGCTTTAACGTTGTGTGTTTGCTCTCAATGCATAACTTGACACAATACTGCTATAAGTTCCTGAAGTCATCCCAGATTTTGAAGGTCAGAAATCTCATTGAAGAGAATATATTGAATTGAAATAACTTGTTTTTAGAAGTGCTCTAATTCACATATATTTGACAACATTTGATTCTGAAACGTTTATTCTGAGTTGCTTAACGCGCATGTTGTAAAAGGTAAATACCTTTTACAATTGTAATACAATAATAATTTTTCTGATGTGTAAACACAGTTCTATAATAGGGCGGGAAGGGGTATCATTGACTGCATTCCTGTGAGTTTCTGCGCCTGGACACACCTTGGCAAACACTCCAGAGCAGGGAGGGAGTGTGCTGGTGGAGGCTCCTCATTGAGCTACAACCAAGCCATAGATCTGTACTCAGGAATCGTCAAGAAGCAAGCTTTATTGCAAAAGAGCTGCAAGCGCTGCTACAAAATCAGATCATCAACATATCTCTCTGCTGTTACACATGTCCCTCATGGTATATAGAACGATATTCCAAGGTGAACCACCGTGTAGAAAGCACTGCGGGGTGGGGGGGGGGCTCATGCTGCGGAGGTGAAGACCACCAGCCTCATGGAGTACGCCGTGTCCACCATGTACGCCAGGAGGTTGAAGGCGGTCATGCAGGCCACCACCACCAGGTCGTCCCAAGAACACGGCCTACACACCGTGGGCCGCGGGTTGTTCCGGAAGCTGTACAGCGGCCAGACCACCACCGCCGTCATGTACATGAGCACGGCCAGCACGTTGCAGCCCATCAGCACCTTGTGGAAAGGCGCCGGGAAGAGAGACAGCAGGCGGCCGATGGTGAAGAGGATGATGAGCAGTGCGAAGATGAAGCACACAGAGTAGACGGCCACACACCACTGGAGGCCCGGGAAGGCCTTGTACTGGTGGCTGTTGAGGGAGATGAAGATGATGCAGGCCACGAAGGCCTCCAGTACTTTGAGCAGGCCCGGCACGGTGGACAGGAAGCCGCTGACCTGGCCGGGCCTGGCGCGGGTCAGGCCCACCTCGGTGGCGTACAGGAGGAAGGCCAGGCAGGAGGTGACGGTGGCCCCAATCTGTCTCCCGCACGACGAGCACGCGAAGAAGTGTGGGTAGATGACGGAGGCAGCCAGCGTCTAGCGTGAGCGAGCGGAGAGCAGGGATTGATTCTGTTCATACCAGTGAAAGATCACCACATTCCTGCTTTTTCCTCTGATGATGAGCGCATTTCAGCAATAATTACAGTCTGTGGCAAGAGATAATCTTTACAAAAAAATTACTGAAAGCATATTGTGTAATATTGTAACAAATACTTTTGGAATTTATGTTTAAAAGACTTAATTGCCATCCTTTAAAATAAGAGATAACAAAATCAGTTGCCGGACACAATGGGCAGCTAAACAGAGGAACAAACCAGTCTGTCACCAACCAATCAGGAGTGAGGGAACGCACCATGAGCGTGGCCAGCATGGCGAAGGCAGCGGTGAAGTCGTCCCAGGAGATGGGCAGCGCGGCGCTGAGGCTGGTGACCTCCAGGAGCAGGATGAGCAGGGTGATGCAGAAGCAGAAACACCAGGTGAACATGCACCAGGTCCAGTAGGAGAGGTCCATCTGCCCCACCGACGCCACCAGGCTGAAGGAGATGCAGGTGAACACCACCTGCAACAGCCGCACGATGCCCACCGGCGAAGCCAGCGCGCCAACGTTCAGTGTCACCATGGCGACGCAGATGTACGGAGCTGGGGGGTTAGCCGGCTGTGGTTGGTGTCTGTGAGACCGCTGGAGGGGATCTGCATGGACTCTGTGAAGGCCGATAGTGAGAGTGAGAGTCCAGTCCAGGTTGTAGGAGGGGAGCTCCACGAACAGGAAGTGTGTTTTATGACACACTGAGCACACAAAGGCCTCAATGTGTAGCTTGATATGCGTCCTGCTGTTTGGTTAATGAGCAAACTCCTAGCTGAAGAAACCTAGCCTGCAAATATGGACATCATTCGCTATGTGTAACACGTTTGATATGTCAGCCAAGTAGCCATGACTCATTTCTACAGGGCTACTATTGAAAGCGTACTCACCTTCTCCATGCTTGTCTGGTTTGGTCACACGACATCTCAGGACAAAATTAAACTGGAGAGAGTAGTACGCCGCGCATCCAAAATCATTGGACGCAGCCTCCCCACACTGTCATCACTCTTTTCCATTAGAATTACCAGAAAAGCTCAAAAAATTATTGCAGACAACTCTCATCCTGCACACAGCATGGAACCAAGACAAATTCCTATCAACTTGTTGACATGGCAATACATTTCTTGAATCTTGAATCTTGATATGTACAGGATAATGATCGTAATGTTAAAACAAAGAGGGAGCCCTAAAAGGTGTTCTATCCATCGGGGAAATTATATCCATTCAAACTGCATTTTACTCAGGCTATGTTTTAGCGCAACACAGGGGAACTTTGTTATTCCCCTATTCGGTATTGTTTGTTTAATATGAACAATATAGCTGATGACCACAGTTGTTCCCCTTGTGCTGTTTGTGCTATTTGATCCACCAGTCAATAAGCTGGTATCCCCATTCAATCCCAATGGTAGCTCATCATGGCGTTGCCCTAAGCCAACACACCAGTCTTTCATTGTATTTTACGCCAGCCTTGTCAAGCGCTGCAGAGCCTCCCACCTCTCCCATGGTTGCAAAAGTGTACTGAACCTGATGCTGGATCCATGCCCTCCACAACACTGGAGGTGTGAGTCTAGCATTCAGCTGATTCCCAAACAAGTGCACGTGTTCATCCATCAGTGCAAGTTCTGATGGATGAACTCAGGCTCAACAATGAGATGAACTTGCTCTCACTGAAATTGGTCTCACAGATTGAAAGTCCAAAAGTGAATCATTACATAACATTGTATGGTACACAGATAGTGTGACCAAAAGTCAAATGCCACTCAAACAAACCTCAAGGTCAAGAAGGAGATGGACAAGGAAAGGCAGAGAGAGCGCAACACAAAAGGCCTTAATGCCAAATCCATGGACGGTGTGGGAGAAGGACCTGCGAGACACAACCAGAAGTGTTTTATAGTATGAGATCTGGAGGCTACATCTAGTAGATCATCTAGTTACATGAAGATGCTACATCTAGTAGATTGTCTCGTAACATCTGGAGATGGGTGTGAGGTTAGGTGTTTTATGTAGAAATGAGACTACCCAAATGTATGGCTTTTCATCATGTATTGATATATCCCACTCCAATCCTGTCCAGTGTGAGATTCTAGTTCTCGCAAAGGTCAGTTGTTGGTAAAGCAATATTTTATATATATATAATATATATATAATATATCTGATCTCAACTTGATTAAGACGTGCGTACACTAAACCTGATTTAGTGTACTAAATTGTTAAACATGAATCTGTTGTATGTTTTAGGAACTCACTGCAGCCATCTCTCACAAAAGCTGTAATCATGGTGACGGTTCTTGCCGTCTTTCTGGACGCGGATCTGGCAACCTTCTTTGTTGACAGTCAACTGACTGGTTATCAAAAGTATGGGAGGCACTTCAGACACGCCCTCCACAAGTATTTATGGTTCCCTACAATGATCCATGGGCGTACCATCTGGAGCAAAACACAAGCCCCATTTGTAGTTCAAAGCGTTAGACAAGCACTGCTCACCCTCCTGGGGGCCCAGATGCATATCGCGCTGCGGACCTGTGAAGTGTAGTTCAAACTCATGGTCATCCTTTTCATCCTTCATTCTTTTGGATGTTCCTGCAGGAACATGGCTTTTTAAAGGCTGCCTCGGTGAACCACGACACATTGATGGCATCCCAGAAGGTTGCAATATTGCCCTGTGCAAGAAAACACACACAGTAGCAAAGGAACTCGTGCTCTCCACAGCTTGAGATACGGTGTCAACTACGCTTGAGGCAAGCACCGCAAAACGTGTGGCTCTCCGTATATGGGACAAGTCACATGACCTTGAAGAACTCCGGAAAAACTGGAAGACAGACATTTTGCGTTAGAAGTGGGTACGTTTGAGATGGGAGACAGGCGACATGATCCCTTTGAGAATCTGAATTTGCTGGAGCCAGTGACCAGCTCTTCCCTGAGATGTATCTTTCAAAAAGACCTTCCCCTCCAAAGTACTCAGTGTGACTGGATGGGAGATGCACTCCATGCAGCTCCACCTGCTGACTCGGCTCTGCTGAGAAGGATCAACTCTGACTTCGCCCAGAGGCGGAGGTTCAGAGATCAGACACTGGGTGGATGCTGGCTTGGTGTGGAGAGATCCGCCTCTAGGTCAGATCACGGTGGTCATTCTGCATCCCCATTCGCCGCAGTCCCTCTGTGAGATGTGCTTTGCTGCTGCTGCCTGACTGTCGAGTTGCACAGGACTTGAGGGCAGAATCAAGCATGGAACCCCTGTTTGAAGAGAGATATATGAAGAAATTCAAGAAGAGATATGAAGAGATAAATG
The DNA here is from genome assembly GCA_027123715.1 of Gaidropsarus macrophthalmus. Classification (NCBI taxonomy): domain Eukaryota; kingdom Metazoa; phylum Chordata; class Actinopteri; order Gadiformes; family Gaidropsaridae; genus Gaidropsarus; species Gaidropsarus macrophthalmus. The sequence continues at coordinate 6,576,609 of JAOTIX010000075.1, read as the reverse complement.
AAGAGATGAGATATGAAGAGATATATTTTGTAATATTTTGCACTACTTGCTCGTTTTGCACTACTCAACCCTTAATAATTATTATTATGTTGTCTGTATGCACCAACAATCACAGCAATTTCCTTGTGTATGTGAAAACTACTTGGCGAATAAAACAATTCGGATTCTGATATGAATAGACATGAAGAGATGAAAAGATGTTTGATATGAGGAGAAATTATATGAAAGATATGGTATGAAGAGATTTAAAGAAATTTGATATGAAGAGATATATGGAGAGGTATAGGAAGAGATGTAAGAAGAATGATATGAAGAGATGTATAAAGAGATATGATTTGAAGGGATATGAATAGATATGATATGAAGAGTTATGAAGTGCAAAACAGGACCATTACAGCCACCATTGAAATGAAAGGACTTGGGCTTGGTAGGACTTTCCCAAATAGAATTGCTCAACTTTCTTTGCACTTTTGGACTCTAAATCTTAAAGGTCAGCACACTGAATTTCCCTTTAGTGAAGAGCTTATTCATGTCAAAAGCACATGCCACATATGTAGGGTCCATATTACTGGAGAGGAGGGTATAATATAAATGGCTAAAAAGTTACAATTCTAAAATGTTGTAAAACGACAAGTAAATGAATAAACCTTCTCAACATTACAGTCCATACACTGGAATTCATTGTGCTAAATTGCAAATCCGGTAAAGGTAAGAATAATTAAACCAAAAAGCTGTCAAAAAATATGGAGAACTGTGTTAGAATCTGAAGCGTCCGGTGGCCTGGCAGAGCGGCTGAGTGAGCTGCGTGATATGGATTGGTAATATGATATGGCATCATAGGATGAGGTGTGGCCAGGGCCAGTACAGCAATAAGCCGGCATGGAGTCCTCACCACCACTGTCCTCAAGTGGGCTCTCTAATGGCTCTCCTCCATGGCAACAGAGAGGGAAGTACGTGACCCCAGAGCACATGATATAAAGCAATGAGGAAATGTTCCACTGTCCACACATGCCAAGGTAATTGAGTCACTCGAAACATCTCACTAGAGTGAGTGAGTAAGAGAGAGAGAGAGAGAGCCGGAGGGAGGGAGAAAGAGGGAGACAAACAGGAAGCGTCATTTAGTGAGACGTGAGAGCGTGAAGGTAGGTTGATCTGAACCAGGGTTTTCCTCATGGTGCTTTATCAATCTTTCAGAATAAATACTGCTAATCCGTTGTGTTGGTGTAGCTCATGATCGTACTAATCCTACTAAATGTATCTTTTATAGATAAAGATGTAATGTAGGGAGAAATGTGTTAGATGAGGAGGGAACTGGAAATCTAACTCCTTACTTTGGATATCGTACATTTCGAAATGTGATTTCTCAATTATTGTTGATTTCCTTTTTACTATTGAGTACATGTTGTACATTTGGAGAACGTATGGTTCCTACTAACTCGAACATTGGGTAGGGCTTAGTGGAGGCTGAATTAGCTGTGGGTTTAAACATGAATTGTGTGTGTGTTTGTGTGTGCGTGCCTGTGCGTGCCTGTGCCCATGTTTTGATACTTGAGGATACTCCAGTATAGTTCATATAACAGAGCGTAAACAGGAGGAACTACTTCCAACATGAAGCGTATGGTTTGCATCTCGCTGGATTTCCCACGCATTTGTCCCACTACTAACTGAGCAAAGATATTCAGCCACTGTTGTTCCTGGGACAGGACTCCTGATTTTCTCCTTTAACAAAAGTCACTGAGGTAAACTGGCCAAGATTCTTTCTCATTCATTTCTTTCAAATGAATATAAGCATGATAGAAAGGACATTTTGGGGGGAGTGAGTGATTGTGTGTGTGTGTGTGTGTGTGTGTGTGTGTGTAGGCCCCAAGCTTTGTCGTTTTTCAAACCCAAGCATTCTTAACATGTAATTGTCCAGTCACTGTGTGTGTAAATACAGAAGTGCTCACACACACAACTTCATAAGCAGCCGCTTGGTTCATACATGTGTTGGTTCATACATGTTACAGCGTGACTGGCGCCCCCTCCTGGCTGTAGTGGTACATTACGGGCCACCTATTGGATTTAGTGGTACATTACGGACCCCTCCTGGCTGTACTGGTACATTACGGGGCCTCTCCTTGCTGTCGTGGTATATTACGGGGCCCCTACTGACTGTAGCCCCTTGTGTTTAAGCTTAAAGCGACTATAGAAATATGAGACTGTTTCTTAAGAACAGTGGATACCGTTTGTTTTGTTTGAGACATCATTGACCCATATTTCAATCAGTGGCGGCTGGTGGTTTTTAAAGTGAGGGAGGAAGGACTGCATGCTTGACCATTGGCCTGTTTATTCTGTTGGTGGCATTAGTATGTGAGATTCAAGTTGTTTCAGGGTGTTTTATGAACTACGGTACAAAATAGCAG
>JAOTIX010000075.1:6537676-6554231 GCA_027123715.1 Gaidropsarus macrophthalmus | reverse complement strand
ATATTGATTAGTGTACACTGCCGACTTTAGGAGCAGCAGTTACCCTTCAGCACTGGGAGGACACTAGGAGTGGGCCTGGCACGGATCTCTGAGGAACTCCTCCAGGACAGCGATGATCCTGCAGGCCTCCGGCAGGTCGCTGTGCTCCGCCTTGGCGTTCTGCAGCAGCACGTCGCCGTTGCCACAGCCCTGGAGGAACTGGCAGCAGCGGAAAAGGGCGTAGTGGCTCATCTCCGCCTGCCGGACGAAGCGTTTCAGGCTGTTCATGTCCTGGATGGCCTTTAGGGCGGAGGAGGGGAGCAACAGATTAAAAATTTACCAACTTCAATGCGATTAAAGATTCACCATCTCCAGAGTGAGCTTAATCTTGAGAGAGTAGAGAGTAGCTTAATCTTGATACGTAGATCAGTAATGTAGAAAGTGATTCTTTACACATGGATGAAAGGGAAACATGAAATCATGAACTAATGGTATTTTGAGAGGGAGTTTATTCACCAAGGTGAGCTCAAACGAAAGGGCCCACCTTGAGTTTGAAGTTCTCCAGTATCTGCCTGAGGAGGAAGGGGTTACAGCTGTCCGCAGCGTTCAGGAAAGCCTGGATCCAGTCATCACAGAAGCGGTTGCTAACTGGAAAAGGAAGCAACCACAATAATAATGAGGACAATAAAAATAGTAAAAATAAAAAAATAAATGTTTTTTAAATTTTTGAAAAAAAAAATCAAAAAAGTTTGAACAAAGAGAGAGAGAGCCTTTGTGTTTGTTCGGGCAAAAAAAAATATTATTTAAAAAAAAAAAGACATAGGGTACGTACAAGCAGAAAAAAGGGATAAAAGTTTCTTACAACATTTCGAACGTTACCAACGGTCAGCATGAATGTGCTCTGTACGCGGGGAGCGTGACGCTGCGTGTAGGAGAGGGGAGTGCCGGCAGACCTGTGTTGGAGAGCGCGGGCGGCGTGGTGGAGCAGTCGATCAGCAGGTCGGAGGGGGGCTCCTCACACATGGCCGTACACAGGGAGGGCGTGGCCTCCTGCTGGGAGAGGCCCTGCAGGCTGGCTGCCCTGATGAACCTGAGCCGGGCACAGAGGTTATATCTTCAGAGTCTAGTATATACCTCCAAATATTTCAAAGTATTCATTTTATAATGATTCATGAATTTCTTGAGCATTAAGGCGCAAATGTTGGATATTGGTCCTTGAAATGGCTTGAACCCTTTAGTGTATTTATTGTCTCGACTATAGCCTTCTTTGGTCACAATACTATGGTGTGTGTGTGTGTGTGTGTGTGTGTGTCTGTGTGTGTGTCTGTGTGTGTGTGTGTGTGTGTGCGTGCGTGCGTGCGTGCGTGCGTGTAAATGACCCTATACTACTCAGAAACTTGCATAAAAGGGAAGTTATAACGGACTTACTCACCTGGCGATGTCCTTCTTGGTCCTGTCGTCTGATTGGATGACCTCGACGTGGGTGTGACTCAGAGCCTGAATACAGCAGGAACATTACCCAATGAGAAGCCGAGATATCCCTGACATTGTCACCCATTCTAAAAAGTAATATCTGTTGAACTTCTTAATTACATTCTATTACGATCTATCTATTGACTCAATGGCAATCAATTGTTTGATTCCCACATGACGCAACTTCCAAACGTGGTCGTCATGCATGAGTCAGGGTGGTGGGGGTGTCCCCCGTCCAATCAGAACCGACGGACGGGGGACTGAGCGTGGTGGCAGGCGGTGAGGCTCACAGCGTGGAGCAGGAAGCTGGTGCTGCTCTGGAGCAGCTGCACCACGCGGTGGATGTGCAGCACGGACTCCTCGTACCACCTGCTGAGGTACGGCCGGACCTCCGCCTCCAGGTTGGTCAGCTGACGGAGGAAGCAGAGGGAGGAGTGGTCATCAACATGGACACGGCGAGGTACTGATTATTCACAGCGTTGGGTCTTCATACCGATCCTCACCTCAGGGGCCTGCAGGCAGCTCTGGAGGCCTTGCACGTACTTATCCAGGTCTAGTCGAAATGTGACTTCAGTCAAGGGATTGAAACATGTGGATACTAAACACAGTGCAAGATGTCTGGCAGAAGGTCGGATTATTCAGAACAATGGAAAGGTTGTGCTACACGCACATGAGCGATGACACGCATTACACGCGATTAAGGATCATGGATCAAGAATGCTTTAATTGTCATTTAACATGTACATGATAAAGGAAATGCAGTACTCAGGTCTCAGTGAGCTACCTATACCCTAGAATCTGTTTGATTAAAATAAGCTATGAAGGCATCAATAAAAACATACTCCAATACAAAAACACACATTAAAAAAGGTTTGCAGCTTACTGAGGAGTACAAGTATAGCAGTAAAGTGTAAGTCAGGTCAGCAATGGACACAAGTCAAGTGACATGCACATAAAGTGCATTTGTGCAGTTAACCACCGCATAATAATCAGGAGGAATTGAGCATTACGCAGGTGAAGGATATAGATTCAGCCCCTTCTCGGAGCCCCCCATGAAGCAGATGACGTAGCCGTTGCCGTCGGCGTCTGGCTGGTCCGGGGAGCGCTCCTGTTCCAGCAGACAGCAGTAGCAGCCCACGTTCTGCTCCGGGACGCTGGCCACACAGAAGAAGAACATGCTATGTGTGCTATGTGTTCAAAGAGCAGAGGTCACAGGCTGGGCCCACACTGGTTATTTATTTTCACAGCAAAAATCAATGACATCTCAAGGTTTCAATGGCATCGAATCTGTTTTCAGAGCATTGTGCCCTTATTCAGTCTTTCGGACTAAACGCAGACAAATATTAGAATAGAAAGAAGTCTTTGATCCCAGTTCTTACAAGTCAAAGAGAGAATATGACAGGACTGTGTAATGAAACCGTTAAGGCTGGGATTATTGGTGTGCTGCATTATGTGATGCCAATTAGAGCACATTCATTTGAGTCTTGATTCAGATTTATTGATCATATTCTAATTTGCCTTAGTGTGCTCTGCCTTTCCTGGGTGACACTCAAGACTACAGCCTTCTCAGCCAATGGGGATCCTCTAACTGAACCAGCAGGTCACCTGATCTCTACGGTGGCGATGTTGCCCATGCCCCCCAGCAGAGCGCCCTTGCTCAGCCGTCTGGAGATGTAGCAGCGCAGCTCAGGCTCTGCCTCCGCCGGCAGGCTGCTGTCCATCAGGCTCAGGCTGAGTGGGGGGAGGGAGGGGCACAGGGCAGGGGGCACAGGGCAGACACATCACTACGGTAACGGCAAGCCAATGCCTGGCGACGGAGCGGCTGGAGTCGGAGGACGTTTGCAGCCAGCGAGGCCAAAGGATGAGGCGGAGTCGATGGAAGACCAAATCACAAGCACACCCAAGATAACACATGACGAAGACATGAACCACTGAGTCCCAATGCGTTTCTCATAATGATGTCATCATTAAGAGAATGCGCGTGTGATTGGACAGCTGGCACCCCGGCTGTACGCCATGGAGGCTAACGGAGGCGCCGCACAGACAGGGCCTGGGAGATGCTATGGTGACTTAATGTGGAAGAAAGAGCACACTCGGCGATGAGCAGCAGGAAAGGCCATCAGTTACACAAACAGACGGATGAGTCCATGTCCTTTGGCATCCGGAGGCAGCCGCATGGATATGTACAGCGATGACAGCCCACAACACGCAACAGCCACTGGGAACGACGGCGGACGGCGAGGAGAGGCGGTGGTCTCCGTGGTTACCTAAAGTCCTCCTGACTGGCGGTGGAGTCTGCTCTCCTCTTGTTCCATGCAACACTTTCCTCAGTCGACTCAGATCTGAGACAATGCGGTTATTTTACAGGTGATCCATAACATTGGAGATTGTTCTGTGGGTCACACATTGCCTCGTGTAGAGCATTGTTTAGCGAAAAGTGTGATCAAATATATCCACCATGTTATATTTGTTATTATGTACATCAGCATTATGTATTCTGTGTAAACGGTGCTGCTGGACATCTTAATGTATATTGATAGGGTAAAAGGTAAGTGTTTATATAGAGATAGGGTTACCTGGTGCCTTGGTAGAGATAGATGGCATAGTAACAGTTCAGCTGGCTCTTCTGGTTACAGCCTGCCATGTCATCGCTGTCAAAGTCATCTCGCTCATCCACGTCAATGGAGTCTTGGAAGGATGAGGTCTGAGACGTAAACATGGCTGTATCCGAACAGGATATTATATCTATATAATTGTCCTAACTGACTGAATATTATATAAATGATTACAATTTATAATCTAACTGACAGCTGAACCGGGCTGAATTATAAATAAGCTGTCAAATTTAGTATTGCGGATGCAGAATTGCAATGGTACTAATGACTGCACTCAAACATCACTAAGTAAATAGACTGCTAAATGTTTTGCAGAGGATACGGTCCGCGCATGCGTGTTGAGATCTTGTTGGTGCACCTTGATCACTGTCCGACTTGAACGTTGGCTCTATTCATTGGTTCCACCACAACAATTTGCAGGGATAATTCAAGATTCAAGATTCAACATTCAAGATATTTATTCGTCATATGCACGGTAAACAGACAGTTACACCACACAATGAAAATCATAATTGACATTGTTGAAGCGGATTTTTGTAGTTACATTCCATAAAGATGCTTCCATTTTTCCAAGAGGCGCAGCAAAGTATAGCTAATACCTATGCCATAAGAAACTACACTGGGCCAGGACTAGCCATCCAATGTATGCAGGGGAAATAGTTAACCTGTCAGCTTGTCAACTATAAGATAAGTCAATTAATATTTATGGTCTTTGGACAACATTGCTTACACCCAATTTATCTTTAGGTACACAAAGAGTTGACGGCGTCCCAAATGTCAGCGCGGCAGTGTGGCTGCAGGGTAGGGGAGTTTGACTGCCGATCTAAAGGTGCTTAGGTTTTGAACCGCAATGTCCCCTACCAAACCTGAGCGCCAATAATAAGAATATTTCATACCTTACCTTACCATACCATATAACATACCAGTGTCCTTTTCCTCCGTCTTTTCCTGTCTGAAAGGCATGGACCACCTGTTCTGGTGCTTTCCATTTTACTTGACTGCCCATTTAAACTTTCTAAACTTAATTGATCGCAATTAATAAATGCTGCGAGTGTGTGGTGGATGGCTGGTTTGATCAGCCATCTTTGCATTAAGGAAAACACTCAAGTTAGTTAAAAAAAAACAATTTTATTCAGTTTCACAGCAAGTGAAGTGAGCATGTTTTGTTGATTGCATAATATTTATTAAAAATACAAAAAAGGATACCTTTTTGCTGCACTAATATATCGTGGGATATCATCTGTAAGCATCTTTATAAACGTGCATAAAACAGATAATGAAACTTATTCTCAATCGGTCGTGATAAACAAGTTTTAACATTTGTAAAAAACTGAAGTAGGCCACCTTATTCAAAGACAAAACAGGTGAAAACATTATGACGGGCATCAGCGTTACTAAAGCAATATCACAAGTTACACAAACGCACTGCATTTATCAGTTTTACAAGCGCCCTTTATGAGTCCAAAGTAATAAAAGAGGTCATGATCACAACAGCTGATTTGTTAATCATCAATCCCTGGCATTGCAGGACCAACATTTCCCTGCACTCCAGTCTGCTACTTAGTGCAGGTCTGCACAACACTGTAGGCCAGCTATAATCACATTGTACATTTCTCTATGTTCATTCTTTGCAGTGTTACGTTTATTACATTCTAATTACATTCTAAGATACATTTATAGTCAAAAGTCCCTGTACTGTTATGCCCTATGTCCTATGCCCTATGTCAGCACTAGCATATTGTTAATCAAAAGCGTCAATACAATATACTGTATATGGTTTTGCACACGCATGTGTGAATATAAAAACCCAAACCAAAAAGTTCATTAATGCAAATACAAATAAATCGGTATCTTTGGTCTCGTCATTAGCATAGAGCTATTGTTAGTAGCATGGAGCGCCACGCCTGCTTCCACCTTATTCCCTCACTAGAACGTCATATGCAACTGCTCCGTTGAAGGAAAAGCCCAAGTAGAAGGTGACATTTTCATTGCCATTTGGCAAGGAGGGGTAATGCTGAGGGATGATCTGAATCCTCTCGTGTTTCTTTGAGCCATGAATGAACAGGCTTCCACTTTCAGTCCACCCATCTACACGCTCCAGTGTCTGTTTAACCTGCTGTGTCTTCCACACCTCTCCGGCCAGCCATTTGAGCCTCCTTTCACTGATGGGCCCCTTGATGTGCTTCTCAATGGCACTCCGATGGACAATCTTGTTTAGACCCCGTGCCTTAGCCAGAAAAAAATGGGTTGCTAATTTGCTCTTCCGTGGACACATCTGCTTGTTCTTTTGCTCATAGAGCCTGTGAAGGGTTTCGATTGCTGCCTCAAGTTTCTGAGACTTCTGAGAATCCTGACCATCGTTTGCCTGAGGCCAAAATAAAAGCGTCAGAAGGAAGAGAGAGCTTGCCGGGGATGCGTATCCCCCTTTTGTACTGAATCCCATGCTGAGCTCTTGAAGCTTTTGAAGAGAAAGTAGCCTTGAAGAACCTGGACAAGTACAGTTGAGAGCGATTTGACAAAAGATGAAGTTTGCAAGCTCAGTTTGGTCATGGTAGTTTCTTTTCTGATGTTGAGGGTACATGTCAATGATGGTCTCCAGTGTTCTTTTTGCTTTCTCTTGATTTCTGTCATTAATTAGTGCAAGTATTGAAGTTACATTTCCTCCCCCAAGCTGGTAAGTTTTCATCTGTCTTTGCAAATGAGTAAACCTTTCTGATGAAGAGGACATTTCAGAACTTTCGCAGTCCATCAGGTCTTCCACGCCTGGTATTTCCTTAAAAAAGTGAGCGTAAATGATGCTTTTCCGTGTTAGCCATTTCCGTGGATTAGAAACCTGTTCTGGATCCATTGTATCAAGCTCCTCATCATCTTTACTAACCTCTGTTTGAAAGTAGGTGAGATCTTCTGACATGCATTCCAGTGCATTATACAAGCTCTTCTGCAATCCCTTTAATTGAGAATGGAACTTCTGCCATGGTGTTTCGACATCCACTGGGATGTAGTCTGTGAGCAAGTACCTCATCATCTCAGAACCTCCCCTATTGCTTGAAAAAACATTAACGTCAGACAAGAACTTCAACAGGCTGCAACCAACATCTACCTCCCCATAGTAAGAGCTGTTCAGACTGACATTCTCCTTCTTTGGCTTGCTTTCTGAGGCTCTGAAAGCAGAAATTGCCTTGAGAGCAATGCTGATGATTTCGATACTTTTTTCAGGTGATGGTTCCTTATCCTCCAGAGTATCGGTCAAGTGATAAAACCACCTTTTGTAGACTTGTCCTAGTGTATCAAGGACAAATGTATTATCTGGCAGCAGGGATTTGGCTTCTACTGCCCACTTTAAAGCTTCTTCAAATCTAAAGTTTGTGTAGAGCAGACGGGCAAGCTGTTGAGCCAAAATTGGATCTTTGGCAAGTGACGTGAAGGCAGCCGTCATGAGATCTACAGCTTTCTGGACACCATCTTTTTCAGAGCTAATATGCTCGATTAAAGGGGACAGAAAAGTTGTAACCAGAGCATCGCCCTTGCTTACCTTTTGTCGTCTGATCAAAAGTGCCCTGATGAATGATAGAAAATCCTCCCTGCCAAACTTGTGCTGGATTAGGACTTTGTCGTTAATTAGATCCATTGCAATGTCCCACTGGGACGACTTCTGAGACAGCTGAACCAGAATTTCCTTCGCCACTAGGGGGTGTATAATTCGGATGCATGAGATGTTTGAGGAACAGTCTCTGAGGTGAATGAAAAAAAGCTTGGCCTCGTCACTGAGATGGTCCTCAAAGAGATGGAAGCGTATTTTTTCCAAATGCATGCCTATACCAAGGGACATCTCACAGTGGGACACAGAGATGTAGGAGCCGTCAAGGTAACAGTTGAGGAGGGCCACAAACCGGATGAGACGAGTGGTAGGCAAAGAATGATCGATGCCATCCAAGATGTTTTTGACAAAGGTCTTAATGTATTTCGGATGAAACTCTTTGCACATCAACACATATGTGAGGATGAATTCTGATTTAAAGTCCAGTTCCTCTGCCTTTTTGTCAAATAAAACCTTCTCTGCAATGGTCAGTTTGTGTGTGACCGCTATTGTTTGAGCTGGTGATGCCCTGCACATTCTTTCTGGAACAGGTGACCTTTTGCAGATGAGCAGAATGAAGCACAACATATTTTTTATCTTTTTGGTGGCAATGGCGTTGCTGAGCTCCCGTCTGACGTCATCTGTGTAATCTGCATCGCAGTCCTCAATCAGCAACAGCACCGGAAGGCAGTTATCTGGTTCTTTCTCCTCAAGCTCTCGCAGGCGCTGGGCATGCTCACATACTGTGTGTATTTCCTTGGAATGCCTCACGACTGCACATCGCACCTTAGACTTCCAGGTCCAGAGGAGTTGGCGAGCCACTGTACTTCCACCACTGCCGGGATGATGATATACATGTATGCTCTCGATGGGTCGAATGGCATTCCTTTGCATCAAGTCCTCCGTGATTTTGTTGGCCTCTTTGTAGGCATCTCGCTGTATGATTTCCCCACACTGTTGTCTGTCAGCAAGCCAGAAATGTTGCCAATCAATCTTTCCGCCTCTGTAGAAGTCCTGTTCAATGTGATGCACTGTTTCCTTGTCCATAAGTTCCAGTTTTGTCTCGTCACATTGGTCAACGCTTATGATTTCCAGAGAGTAGATCAGATCCTCTTCAACAGATTTCAAAAAGCACAGGCCCCCACTGAACGTAGGTAATGTCTTTGCTGGCCGAGTCTTTGACACCTGAATACTTTGAACTGTGGCATCCACATGACTGAGGGGCATGTCGACGATGCTGATCTCTTTGAGAGTATCCAAGTTACAAGATACCTGAGCAAGATTTGACCATTTTTTGTAGTTCTCCTTTGACTCAGATATGACTGCTAAATATTCATGGCCATTCATTTCTGCATAGAACTCATGGAACGTCTCAACGATTGGCTGCTCAACCTCGGACATGAGCAGGAACACCACGACGAATGAGCGCTTAGGAAGAATTTCATTGCAAATGATTGATACAGCCTTTTTCATTTGCTTTTTTCTAGTTTTGATCCAAGTTTTTTCTTCACAACTTTTCTCTCCACCGCTAAAGTCATTTCGTCCATTGCAGAAAATCCAGCTTGTTCTGTCAAAAAGCTTCAAGTGCTTGATGAAGTCGGCGGTGCTCAACCCTGCAGTGTTGTCATAGTCATGCATGAAGTGAAGGCTTGCAGCGTGGTGTTCTTTATATTTACCACACAGGCCGGAGGCCTTAGAATCAGCATCAAAATCAAAGACACAGAACAGGTTCATGTGGATCAAAAAGCTGATACTGTTGAGGTGTTCAGGGAGAAGTTTGTTTGTTACAATGATGTAAAACCGTGAGTTGTCCATATTTTTTGACCCGCATGTGAGGAGAATGGAAAGTTTTCTCTTTTGATCTTCTTTGTATTCGACAGGAGTTTGACTGCAAGTGCTTTCTGCCTCCTCTCGCTGTGCATCTTTCTCTTTCAGTCCTTGGATGAACAGAACAAGTTCGGTTTTTTGTATTGGAGGGGTGTTAGCACCTACTCTACAATAAGCGACTTTATCTTCCAGTATCACTTTGTTCTTTTTTTCACTGAACTTTGGAATACCTACACTGTAAAGCTTATCTTTCACAGTGCTTGATTTTGGTACAATGTCGTATTCAATGACACATTTACTGTTACCGGAGTCCTTGTCAACCACCTCGACAAATTTGGGATTGCGTATGCATGCCCTTGCATCCCTCATTTGATCTAATCCATCGAAACATCGTTCAATATAGTCTAATGCATCCACAAAGTCCTCCTTTGTAACTTGAACCCCTACTATTTCACCATGCTGGTGATGTCCTTTCACTTTGTCCATGACCCCGAAGTGAATGGTTCCATTTGTTCGCATGTTCATGCATGCACATGCAAATCGCAGTACCTCACTGGCTACTTTAGCTTGGAGTTTCTTTGGCTCTAGCTTATGCGCTATTTCCAGTGACTTGTATTCATGGCAAGGCGCAATCATGTCTTCAATCCCAGTTTCAGGAGGTAGCAGGCTGTGCTTTACATATTTGAAGTTCTGGTCCTGGTCATCAAATGCACGGTATCGGGAGGGGGGGAACGATGGCCCTGAAGAGCCTTGCTCATTATCTTGTTGAAGGGCTTCACTCTCCTGTGATTCTGGACTAGGCTGAGGGTTGGGTTTTGGTTCTGCTTTGGATCTGGATTGTGAATCATCTGTTAAGGGTTTGTCGCGTTTTATTTCACGACCTTCACTACTACTGCTTATACTACTTCTGGTCTGTAGGTCTGCATTTGATTCCAATTCCAGAAGTGCTTGTCTCTTATGCAGCAGGCATTCTATTTGACCACTTTTCATTCCAATTGTATTGCTAAAGTAATCTTTGTGTAGACACATGATAGCTGGTGCCGTGACCTCCTCCTCTTCCAGTTTCTGTATGTATTTTTCTTTTATGCCAATGGATGTTAGCCAGCAGCTCAAGTGAGAATCTGTCCATTGTCCATAGGGCAGTGATGGCCAGTCTGCAAAAGAAAATGCTTAATATTACACACGGTGCCTTCTAGCCTTATTAACATCTTAAAGTTGATACTGTGGCAGGCAATTTTCCCTCGTAGTGGGGCTGAGGTGCATGTTTGCTCTGTGCTACTGCAAAGCATGACTGTGCAAACATTACTTTTCACAAACACCCTTATTATTAGTTCAGGCTAGGAGGATAATTAACAACCGACAATGGAAAATTTCTACCTGGATCTGCACTATATTTGCACTCCACTGAATTGCAATCAACTGCACTGTTTACTTACTTTTATTTTAATTTCAATGTTTTATTTGAATTTTATGTATGGTTAATATATGTACTTTTAGTTGAATGTACTGGATACCTGAATGTACCTTGGTGTAAATAAAGTACCTATCTATCTAATTTGTTAACTTAACATTTTAACTTTTGACAGTTGTCTTTTTCAGCTTTTTTCTGCTCTGACAGTTGCGCTCATCTAGAATGTTCCGGGTGACGTACAGAACCAATGTTCTGTACGTCAATACTAAAGAGGCATGCTGGATTTAGTTAAGGGGATTAATCAGTTAGTTAATATACCAACTATTTTGAATCCATCAGGGAAACTGGTATCACTGGTATGTACTCATTTCTGTAACATTTCATAATGTCCCGTCTAACCCTTTCATAACCATGCCAATGCTGCATACGATATGCTACACCAGGAGCTTACCCTCGCCCCGATGCACCAAAGACACACACTTACTCACCCATTCCTGGTGAACCGGATTCCATTGTGTGTTCCTAACACAGAAAATACAGGTGATTCACAGTTATGCAACAAAGAGGCGTGTGCGCGTGGCGTGCACACAACCACACAGTTATTCATCCAAATGGCATGCTTAACATGCAAGTACCTGGCAGATTTGATGATCACTGTTCCATCTTCATCCTCCTCCTATGGGAGCAGCATGGACTGAAAAGGTTTACAAGTGCAATGTGAAACACAACATAACCGATGCCCAAATGGGCCTGAACAGAAAAGTGTTTGGACCTGGGTTTAGTTGAAAAAATGTCACAGCTTATATTTGAGTGATTAAATTATGACAACTATTTTCGGGAGATGTAGTCAAGCTTTGGAGATCAGCCCAATGTTCCCGCATTTCAAAGAATGTTTTGAAAATTAGGGTTAGGGTTACGAACATAGGGCTGTCGGAGGTTAGGGTTTAGGAACATAGGCACGCTCCCAAGCTTTGTACCGTCCAATTCTAAGCCTACATTGACATCTCCCTCAGTAAGGTCAGTAGGTCTTTTGACACCAAACAACAAGTAGAGTGTATTGTATCGCACTTATTCAACTGCAGGAACACGTGTCTGTTATGCTGCGTTCAACGTGCCACGTTATGGGTCATGGATGGTTAGGGTAAGGGTTAAGCCCGGTTATTAGAACTGATTTGACCGGTAAGGACGAAAGAAGGCTTCTTCTCCAGGACAAGTCCATTTTTAATTGTTCCTTTTTTCTTCGGAATATCATGAAATACTGTCACTTCCAAATCCGTCACTTTAGAATTCAATGCGATGTTTTTTCAATCGAATTAGGAAATGCTCCTGTAAAACTTAACCGAATTGTTAACCCGTCGACCCAGAATATGGAGGAGTTTGCTGAAATGTATTGAGATCTTTGCATGCAAATAGCATCTGCCGAGTTTACCTTTTGGGTGAACATAGTTCATAAGCCTCTGACTATATGCAATTTAGAAGTTAAATAAAAAGATTATATATTCGTAAAAAGGCGGGCAGTTCAGTTGATCCTGCAAATAAACGCGAAAGGTTAAATATGCCTTTCAGCATAACGCACAGACCCTCAACCTGAATGTAAATCAGGATTACCTTCAGATTATGTCCTTCTAAATCTTGGATGGAATTGTAGACGAACAGTTACGCAGTAGACGTGGTCCTTATTTTTCAGAATGCAAACCAAAGCAGGAACCTCGATTAATGCTGGGTTGCGGATGAACGGTTTGGGGAGAACAATGAGGAAGTAGCGGTCTAAAGGGAGAATCGAAACTTGGCGGAAACGCTCTCAAAAACTAAAGTGATTCCGACCACCAGCCAGTAGCTGGCGCCACGAGGCAAGTTACATTATACATCAAATACCATTAAATGACCCATCTATCTCGGATTAATTCGACCCGCACCCAATTAACCAGACAGGTTTACAAATCAAGTGCACTGCAGAGACGGAAATTTAGAACATTAAATGAAATGCTTTATTATGGTTTGGGTTGCGCCTCCTCTGGAAGAGTCTGGTCTGTGGTCAGGTGGACGTCCTCAGGGTGGACCTCACCCTGGGGCACACCAGCCTCTGAGGGAACGGTCACAGCGGCCGACGTCTTCTGTGCCACGTCTGCTGCAGCGATGAGGTTAGTCACAGCTTCATCCTCATCACTTGCCTCATCGTCATCGTCTTCTGCCATGAAAGGTGCATTTGTAAGTCACAGAAACCCTACGAAAGTCCATGAAGCACAACCCACTGTAGAGTCACATTACCCATTTCTGAAGTGACGTTTTTCCCCACTCTGGGCAGATCCTTGTAGGTGGCAGGTTCCAGCGAGGGCAGCTCCGGTTCAGGTACAAGTCCTTTGTCTAGATCTTCAACAGAAGCAAATGTGTGAGCAGAGTTCAGGGCTTGAATAATCTGCCAACTTTGAGTCGTACCCGTTTTGGACTCCGTGCCCGTCTTGGAGTCCACCACGCCACTCCTCCACTGGCTGCCGTAGAAGGCGCGGCGCCCCATCTTGGCGATGAAGGGGGGCACTTCCTCCTTTGGGATGAAGTCGCTCTTCTTGGTTGGCAACACCAAGATGGGACCCACGCGTTCCTCATCTTCATACACTTGACAAAAATGCAACACAACATGCGTCCAGCACCATATGCAGCAACGTTCGTCACAAACCGTTTGAAGAGCATCATGCCGCTGTACCTAGTTCTTTCGGGCCCGTCTTCCAGGAAGAGCTGGACGCTGCAGAGTGGCCATGACTACGAGGACCAAAAGGCATGTGGCTGCGGGGTTTACCGTATCCTTGGCCCACCTCGTTTTGGCCGCCACAAGCGCCGCACAGGTAGTCATTGCCATCAGCGGAGCGCCATCTGGGTACAACCGGTTACCCAGCCCGTTTAAAGAAGGGAACACAACAGCTGCGCACTAGCAGGGGGAAAATCAAGACAGGGCTTGCCTTCCGTTAATGTAGGTGCAGGCCTTGGTCTGGAGCATCGGCCTCTCAGAGTCCTCGCTGATGGGGGTCGCGGTGAGCTGGCATGTGATGTAGAGCTGTGGGTGGAAGTCGAGTTAATTACCGTTCAACCAAAGCTGCCCGGACTTCCTCGCAGCACAAGAGATGATCAAGAGGGTCTTACTTCTCCCTGCTCGGCCTGGTGGAACCGGAAGGCGTCGATGAGCAGGCGGAGTCTGTCGTCCTGGGTTCTGGGGAGGAACTGGGAGGGCGCCCCCTGAAGCTTGGAGTCCATCAGGCAGCTAGAAGAAGAGGGACCGCAGCCTCTGGTTAGAGCCGGAGGGGTTTGGAGGCATCTCACTGAAATCGCCGGGAGGCGGTCAGCTCACCCCTCTTTCTCGATGAAGTCGTATCGGGGGCTGGACTGGCGGTCGGGGTACAGCGTGGCCACGCAGCTGCTCATGAAGACCCGGAGGCCCGTGTGGTGGCCCGGCCGGACCGACGCCTCCAGGCAGATGGGCTCGCCGATGTAGAACACGTTGGAGCTCCGCTCGTGCTGCCAGTCGCCTACGAACACACGGCACAGGTGGTGGTGGGGTCTCGCAGCAGACGGGGCCAGCGTCTACCAGACCATCTGGTGGGGAGATGATGGCGGTCCCCCCCGTAACCAACATCAGCTTAATAAACACAAAATGTCCACCGACAGGAGCACGTACTGGTCATGATCCTCAGTTTGAAGTCCAGGGTTTCCACAGCAGCCTGCGTGGCGGTGAATGGGATCCAGGTGGGTTGGAGCGGCGAGCTAGACAAACTGTACTTCCTGGGGAACCACACACAAAAAAATAACTTGACTAACTCCTTACAGGGTAGGCCTACAGCACCTACGCAGCAAGTCATAGCAGGGATGCAGACCTTTCATAGTGGCACTCAATTGGAATTACTGCCTCCTCCATTCGGATCAGACCATCTTCAGACGCTGCCGGACTGTAGATGAGAAGGTTTGTGTAGACCAGGGAGGTCTCGGTCATCTGCGGGAAGCCAAGAGAGGTCGTCATGTGAAAGGGGCGAGAGGTCATCATGTGAAAGGAGCATTGCAAAGGCGAACACATTGCGTTCAAGTGTAATCTTACCCAGTGCTTAGTTCCGCAGTCCGAAAGCCGGACGACAATTTTGTACTCCGTTTGGGATGACACATGCGCGCTGCAGCCATAGGCCACGCCGAGACGCAGCTCAGCGGGATTAATTGGAGCCCCGATTTCAAACATGTCAGCTTTCACCGTGATTTCCATGAAGTCCGGGAAGCACGCGACGGCAACCGTTTTAACGCGTTCGTTTTTTCCGTAAAACGTTTCTTGCTGAATTTGGGTTTGTGGACCAAGCGGAGGAGGAAAGGCAAGAGACGGTGGAATGCAGATTCCAGAGGACAGTAAAGTAAGGAGCGAGAAAAGCGTTGAGGTCTTCATCCTGGACATCCAACTTAAAGCTGCCGCTGGTTTAAATTGGGCTCCAGACGCTCTTCTGCAACCTACTTGATGAAAGATTTGGCGTCCCGCGCGACTTTAACTTGACGAACAACCAATCAGACACCGCTGTCATGGCATTCAATCACACACCTGACCAATTACACACCTGACGTCGACTCTTCATCAGACAGCGCGCGCGCACACACACACACACACACACACACACACACACACACACATTAAGTCACTATGTACAATTTGGAAGTGCAATCATTACTATTGTATGGCCATTTTTGTAATATCAGCTTTTACGAATGAAGTTTCAAAATGTGTATTCCAGATACCAATCTTAAATAAAGCACGATGGTATAGGCCTACATTTCCTGTCCTGTATGTTCTGTAGGTGGAGGAGAGACTTGGGTGTGTCTAAAGGTTTTCATCTCAATGGAAGTCATCTCCTTCACTGTCATTATCTCATTCCGTTAACGGTGCGGAACCTGAAACCATTATGTTTCACATCTCAGTTTCACACTAACCGCGACGGTTTATAGTCTATAACTGGAGTTCACGCCTCCCCACTGGGGGTGGGGGTGTCGTCATCCTGTCTCGAACAGAGAAGAGACTCAAAGCAAGCAGCAGCAGAAAGGAGTGTTCAGCATGACGGACGCATGTGTGGAGCAGCAGGGCCACTAAGGAAGCTCCGTCCGTCCACTATGAAGAAATGCTCCTTGTGTCTCCTCTACTTCCTCACACAGACAGCTGTGGGTAAGGCTCATGCACATCTGGATGTCATGCACATCTGGGCCCAGTTTCCCGAAAGCATCGTTAGACTACGTGCTTCGTAAAGTTTGTCGTTTCACGATGCTTTCTGGAAACTGGGCCCTGGACCTCATGGTCGCAAAATGCTGTAACTTAACCTCTTCTTTTCCACATTTTCTTCGTAAAGTGATCTACTTTTGGAACCGACTTTCAAAAGCTTTTTGTTAAAAGTAAAAAAAATCTAAAATGTTTAAAGTCAAAGGACAAATAATATTTTCCTTGGACTGACCTTTGAGGACCTCCTCTGTTGAACGTTAACCAGTTCATTCCGGTCCTCCTCCTCCTCCTCCTCCTCCTCCTCAGTGTTTCCGGAGGTGCTGTTGGTCCTCAGAGCCGAGGGCCAATCCACAAACTTCTCCTGTCCCCCCGGGGGGCCCGGCGTCACCCTGACGGGCCTCCGGCTGTCCCGCCTGGGCCCCGGCGGCCCTGGACCGCGGGCC
>JAOTIX010000075.1:6250453-6262041 GCA_027123715.1 Gaidropsarus macrophthalmus | reverse complement strand
ATCATCATCATCATCATCATCATCACCTGCGTTGACGTCCTCCAGGCTCCGCAGCACGTACTGGGCGGGGTCAGAGGGCGAGCTACGGAGGCGGCCCTGGCTCCATTTCTCCCGCATGAGTCTGCGGTCGCGTTCGCGCGCGTAGATCAGCTTCTGCTGGCGCCAGAAGTCCACGCGGCGGTCCAGGTAGCCCACGCTGTGGAGGATGAGGTCCTGCAGACGCTCGCCGCTGGGCATCCTCACCTTCGCCAGGTCTGGACGGCGGAAGGACGGAAGGAGATGTTGACGCACTGGAGATGCATGGTCAACGGTGTTTGCTGGGGCCTCATGTACAAAGACTTGCGTGTGTTTCCTACTGAAACACGGCGTACGCTCAAATCCAGAAAACGTTGTATGCGCAAAAACAAACAGATGGCACCAGAGGCACCGCACATTTCCACGGTCATTTCACTCTCGATACATCTGAACTTTGCCGTGAAAAAGAACGTACGCCACGTTTTTGTGCGTACGCACCCTTTGTACATGGAGCCCTAGGTGTCAGCCCCGGTTAGTCTTTTGAAATCCTAACTTTTGGGGGCTTTCATCTGTTTCAGCTGTGAGTCCCACACCTGAAATGCAGGACCAAATCCGGCCCTCTGCTGGCTCTTAAGTGATTACTAAATATTGAATCCGGAGGACTCCACATGACAATGTGACTTATGACATCATCGAGCATGGCCTGTTGTGGTATTTCGTCGCCCAGCACCTTTCAGCACTGTATAAACCGTTTTCTCCTATAAAATCCAATAACAATTTGTCACTCCAAAAAAACGCAAGGTGTCTAGTACGTTAGGGCTGCTGCTGGCCTATCCGAAAAAAATGGCCGACCAAAAAGCCCAAACACCTTCGTCCTTCAGCAGCGTCTCCAGATACTCCTTGTCGCTGTAGAGCTCTCCCAGCAGCTGCTTGCTGGTCCTCTCCACCTTAGCACTCTTCTGGCTCATCTGCCTTGCCTCCCTCCTCTGAGGCTGGGCGGCGCTGGGCGGTGGGCCCTTGTTAGTCTGCCGAGGGTAACGTGATGAAGGTTTAAGTCCAATACGGAGCTCACGGTAGAAGGAACAATCGGCTATTGTATTGCCACGGTCCGCTATCACAATATATGGTTGTAAATCTGTTCATTTTATCAGCACTGTTGGTGCACATTTCTGTTATCTGTGTTTACTCCAGTTTTATAAGTTTGAGAACAGGCCTCACCTGCCCCCGGCAGAATGATGAAAGGTCTTCTTTGTTCTCTAGTTTTTCTGGGAATGATCAGAAAAGTTTGTATTACACACATCGAAGGAACATTCTGCAACAATAAAAATGGCATTTGGGTGCAACACAATTGCAAACCTTTCAATTTGTGCTAGCTTGCCTATTATGGCTCTCACATTTGTGACCTTGAGGAATAACATATAAACTGGTTCCTCTAACAGGTGTCAGAGGACGTGTACTTGATTAAATATTAAAAATGACTTATTTATATAGCTACATTAAAAACAATGTTTACAGAGTGCATTTTTATGCAAACCCCCTAAAGCTAAAGCTGGGTCAGAAGACAGGGAGTGCTTACATGAAGACAGAAGTAGAGAGCAGCAATCAACACATCCACTTTAGATAACATTGAAAGACAAAAATGATAAGAGGAGAAATAAAATTAAAATAAATAAGATAAGGAATAGGAAAATACAAATAACATAAAAAAAATCGAGCTGAACTAACTTAAAAATTATAAAAATCTAAATATCTGTCTTTCCACCAAGTGGTCAGAAACAGTGATCCTGCATCACATGTCCATGCTCACACCTCACATCCTTGTGCGACTTACTGCCCACAGAGTTCTCAATCGCCTCTTGAGCTTTCTGGATTCCCAGCCTGAACTCCTGGAGCTCTGGGCGCAGTTTGCGGCCTCTGTGATAAAACACCAGCGCAAACTCAAGGTCCCCCATGGTGTACAGGGCCTCTGCCTTCTGGTACAGCCCCTATATAGAAGAAAATAGGTCCAGCCTTATCTCCATCCATTTAATTAAGGGTTGTGCTGTCTGGCGATGATGCACTCTGTGATGGGAGTTGACGATTACTTAATCTCACCTTGAAGAACTCCTTGTCCTCTTTGAGGGAGGCCTCAGCGTCTGAGAGTGCGTTCTCAGTATCCCCCATCTTTAAGTAACATCTAGACCTCGCAACCAGGCAGTTCTTGTCCTCTGGTTTGAGAATCAATGCCTGAACAGAGAACAGGAGAACACTGATTAGGTGTACAGGTTAAGAACAAGTTAGGCACAGGGGAGGAGAGAGAGGAGGGGAGACACAGGTTGGGTACAAGTTAAGAAGAGGTTAGCAGCATGTAAGAATCAGGAAGACACAGGTTAGGTACAGGTTAAGAACAGGTTAGCAGCATGTAAGGATCAGGAAGACACAGGTTAGGTACAGGTTAAGAACAGGTTAGCAGCATGTAAGAATCAGGAAGACACAGGTTAGTTAGTTACAGGTGAATGCAGTTAAGCAACAGGTGGATGCAGGCGTTATGCAGGATGGTTAGAAAAAAGTAATGACTATGATGGAGGGTACTTCCGGTTTAAACAACCTAAAAGGAGTTCATTGTTGAACCCCCTCCCCCCTAATGAAACAGGAAGCAGGCCTCAGCAGCACTGTCTTCAGCTTACCGTTGAGTAGCTTGAGATGGCCTTCACGTACTCTCCTTTGAGGAACAGCTGGTCCCCCTCAGCCATGTAAGTGTGAAACGTGCTCCGGGGCTCTGGGTCTACTTCTACCTCCGACATAATGATGTGACTTTATATATAGAATGAATAATACAATTGGCAAATGTTGCTGGCGTTAACCAAACCCTCAACTCCCGAGTTTCCGTTAATGGTCTGGTGTCCTAGCAACCACGCTAACAGGAAGTGATCGACCCAGAGCGAACAGCGCCCCCGTGTGGGCGTTTATACGAAGCAACATTTATATGTATTTTATGATAGCTTTTATTTATTGTTGTATCCTTTACATTTCTTATATGCTTAGTTGCTGGCAATTATCGTATTTTACTCATTTTAATACATCACTCTTACCATATACTGAACCAATCAAGCATGCTGTGGTCCTGAATCAAGTAAAAAGACAAGAGCCCAGGAGTTATTTCGGAGGTCCACTTTATTTCCATGGCTGATAACGTCTCAAATTGAGTACCTTGTTCACCACCGTAACACCAACTACCAAAGCAAGAGGATACCGTCCTTCTACAATAGGAACACCAAGTGAATGAAACACTCCACACTCACCGTCGGGAAGCAACTGTAATGTTTCAATGATAGGGTGCCATAATGTCTTTTCAGACAATTAGTAAAACCTTCTGCCGTGTACTTCAAACGTAAATACAGATAGGTGATTATCTGTAAAACAAAACAAAACAATTCAGGAGTCTGCATCACATTTGAGGAATATAGCCAGCATATGTACCACATAAGTGTAAAACAAGCAACGTCTAATTGTATCTCCTGAGTTTAGTCCAGTCATGCGAGCTCACAACAGGGGTCCATTCCAACTCTTCCTATTACCAGGAGCTACTCACCACTTTTACACTCAAGAGTCGACAGATTTGTTTTTCTTTTACAATAAATATACATATCAAAATAAAAAAAGAGGAGAACTGCTAATCATCACAAAAACACACTTTACATTCCAGTAAAATGTACAGAGCATCAAACGGTGAATGGCAACGTGGAACAGAAAGACCGCCAAGGGAGGGGGGAACGCAGGGGGGTTATGGCGGGCGCAAGCAAAGCTAATCCCTCCGCTGCCATCGCACTGCGCTAAGGCCGCACGTTTGTTTTGTGCAAGTCTGGGGCGAGCCTGCTATCGGGACTGAAGCGCTGGACGAATCTCCGCCCTGTGGGATCAAACCGGTCGGGCTATGCCTTGCAGACGACACAAACAAACAAAAGACACTTGGCTCCGCACAGGGTTCACAGAGCTCACGGTGGGGGCGTTCGGAGAGGTTATACCGTGATATACCGGGAGGGTAGCCGCATGCAGGGAAACACGTGCGCTGCAGTGATGCTGAGGGAAGCATGGCGGTACCGAGCCCGTGTTCTCTGGGTCTCCGGGGCGCCACGCAGCCCCACCAGGCCCAGCGCAACCCACTGTAGTGTCTGCCATCAAACTAGACCCCCGCCAAGTCAACTCGTTTTGGCATCTTTGTCTTTTTCTTCTCCGAACTGGAGCAGCGCTTGTTTCCCCTTGAGTTCCCCTCGGGTTGCACTCAAGAGGAGTCAGAGAACGGAGGCCGCGGGTATGGAGGTTGACGTCAGCTCTGGCTGGGTGAGTATTAGTGTTGTGCAGCACGCTGTCGTCTCAGGTAGGGTAGCATTCACTCGGGCGGTTTAAAATGGTGAAATGTGTAACTTAAGTGTAGGCTAAGTGTTGATTAGTGTGTAGAAGAGTCCTGACGTAGCAAATGAATAAGTGCAAATGAATACGTCCTCTGGGGTTATTAACCAAACTGAAAGAAGAAATTTCCTGGTCCGGATGCTGAAATTCAAAGACAAATGAGAAGGTGAGTGAAAATAAATATGCAGTGGTCAGACAATTCTTGGGAATGTTTGAATGTGTGTAAAGTAGTAGAAAAGGCACGGTTTCCTCCACAGCCTTCAGGTACATACACGGGTTACCTTCAAAGCTAAAGCCCCCAGGGCCTCCAAAGAACGCTTTGAATATATTGTTTGCATCGAAGTCTGGCAAGGATAGAAAAAGACAACAGTTTACAATTGGACAGAGCACCCATTGAAACGTGAGGGGAATACGAGGACCTCCACCGGGTCTCACCTCCCATGTTCCCGCCCTCCTCCTCCAGGTCCTGTCCGCTGTCGTAGCGGGCCTTCTTCTTGGGGTCGGACAGCACCGTGAAGGCCTCGCCCACCTCCTTGAACTTCTTCTCCTCCTCCTTCTGCACCTCCACACTGGCGCCGCTGTGGCGGTCTGCATGGAGGAGGAACACACGGTGGAGTCAATGAGAACAATGATTTTCGGATGGGCCGCTATATACTGTGACAGTTTACGTATGAGACTGCATTAGTGCAAATTGATTGAGCCATTTGAAGGGTAGCCATGCGAAACAGATCCCTAATAAAACCTTGAATACACATTTTTCCCTTTTTTCCGCAAACACTAAAAGGCTAACTGTTCTCGGCATACACCGTAGTACAATTTATTTGCAGAGAAGCTGATGGAGGACTTGAGAGTGAGTGGTCTTGAGTGGATTTGAGAGGAGGCAGGTGTGGGCGGTGCCTCACCCGGGTGGTGCATGAGCGCCCGCTTGCGGTAGGCTTTCTTGATCTCGTCCTCGGAGGCGGTCCGGTCCACCCCCAGCACTTTGTAGTAGTCTTTTCGCTTGCTCTTCTTCAGCTCCAGCTGGGCGTTCTTCAGGAACTGCTTGTGTTCTGTGATGAGACGCAGAGCAGTAGGATTAGGCAGGGGGAAAGATATGTTAGTGGACAGGACAGATTTTTCCACCCGACATTTTTATACCTCATTAAAGGGGTAGTTTGGAATTTTGGACATAGGACCTCTTTTCCATGTTAGCCAGTATGTTATTCATCATTGGAGACGCCAATTAAAACAGTTTTACCCACTCCACAGTACACCCGAGGCAAATCCATTATAAAGCCAGACTATAGATGTAAATGTCTGTGTTGATAGAATAATGTTAGAAATAAAACCAACCTTGCATCGCATGAATCATCGCAGTTTGAGGGACTAGTTTCTGTTACTTAATTTTACTTACCTAGGTAATATCAGCCCGCCACTGCCAAAGCCTACTGTCAGGGAGTATAACACTGCTGTGACACTCAAAGGTCCATCAGAATGCAATACCACGCAAGGTTGGTTTTATTTCTAACATTCTGGGCTCCAGAGTATGACCAAATGGTCGCATTTTGCGACCAAAATTAGAGTGTGCGACTGAATTTTAGTAGCACACGCACGACCAGTAAATGTGCGGTTTTCGTTGTTTTTTTTACACGTTAAATGTGGAAGGGGCTGGTCAACGAATCTAGAGTCTTTCGCCTTCCAAGGAGTGTGAGAAGGACAAGGAATGGCCACTGTAAGTGGCTAATGTGTGAAGGGGGACCTAGACAAGCGAGCATGAGTAAACGTCTGTGAAAGGAAAACGATTCCACAATTGCTACGTGCGTTTGAATGATGAGTAATCATTCAAACGCAATGCAAACGCAATTTAATCATTCAAACGCAATGCAAACGCAATTTAGGACAGCGAACGATAGACCTGTGGCTGGTGTGCCTGTGCAAGTGCCACGGTCAGGGCTCTCAAGTCTCATCAGCGCGAGACACGCCCATTTCCACCCTTTCACACGCCCACTTTGTATTTCTCACGCACAAAAAGATGCTGCAGCGCTCAAAATTTCTCTGGCGCACCGCTGGCACTGTGGAACCAGCAGAATCATCGGTGCGTCTCCCTAGTGTGTGTGTGTGTGTGTGTGTGTGTGTGTGTGTGTGCGTGCAATAAATAAAATCATAATAAATAAATGTAATGAATAAAATGTGACACTGAATTTGAAACCGCACATCAAATTATTTATTAGTAATGCAGTGAAAATGTGTAGAAATGTCAATATTTGGTTAGCATTTTGATTTACGGGTCTGTGCCCTTAAAATGTCTGGTTGCGCCCCTAAACTTTTCAGTTGGGGGCCACAGTGCTCCTTGTGGCCCCGATTCTATCAACGCAGACATTTCCATTGAGAGGATGAATGAGACCCATCTCACCTTTAGTTTTCTCCGTCTGGTAAACCTTCTCGTAGTCCCGCACAGCCTCTTCGTACTGCTCCGTGTCCATGTAGCTGGGGCAGAGCAGACACACCACAAGGCTTCAGACACAAGCCATCCACCGCAGTAGCAGCACAGATGATTAACCGATAGGCCGAATGGTAGCGCACCACTGAGCTCTCCGTAAGTAGGCCTTGATGTAGCTCTCGTCCAGGTGGATGGCCTTTGTGCAGTCCTCAATAGCTTGCTCTAGTTTTTTCAACTTTCAAAGGGAATAAGCAAAGGTGTTAGCGTGCGTGAAGGGGACAGATGCTATCGTAATAATAATTATAATAATGATGATAACAACCCCGCTCTTCAGAAAAGACAGCCCTCGTTCACGTCTGCTGCTCAGCGGATGAATGGATGAACAGTACAAGAAGTGGGCTCGGGTTCCTGCGGCCTAAAGAGGACACTGGGGAAGCGACACATGGATACGGCCGGGGCTGACCTTCGACCCCACGGTGCCCCGGTTACAGAACAGCTTGGCGTTGGTCTTGATGTTGTTGGGGTCGATGGTCAGGGCCTCAGAGTACAGCCGGTACGCCGCCTCGTAGTCGCCCTCCTTGAACGCCTTGTTGCCCTCCTCCTTCTTGGACTTCAGTGCCTTGGCGTTCTGCGGTGGCCACAAGGAGAGGAAGACCGTCACTCGCCGCCCGCCCGTCCCCCCTGAACGGTGTTTGTGAGGGGCTTTGCCCGTGAGGATGTAAATGTAAATGTACTTTATTCATACAGCCCTTTACAACAGACCTTTCGGTGTACCAAAGTGCTTTACAGCAGGTAATAAATAAAAAGAAGAATAAAAAAATAAAAACAATTAAAAACAATTAAAACAGTGAAAGCAATAAAATACAGCAACATCAAATAAGATAAAATAAGATAAAAATAAGATAAGAAATGTCATCACGCTACTGGGTATTGAAAGCCATCTTAAATAAATAAGTTTTTAGCTTAGATTTGAAGAGGCCCAGGTCAGAAATAAGACGCATCTCGATCTCGGGGAGCTTATTCCAGAGCCTGGGAGCAGCAACAGAAAAGGCCCGGTCCCCCCAGTGTTTATAATTTGACCTGGGCACTCTATGTAAAGTGACCTTGAGTCTGAGAAAGGCACCAATGGGGGAGAGGAACAGCTGTAGGGAGAAGGGTCATTTATAGTGGATGTTTGTATTTGGAAAACGATAACTTTTTGAGCTCCTTTAAAGGCCTTTAATTCTGTAATAATGCTGAGTAAAGCTATGGTGACATACAGCACACGCCATCGCTCCAGTCCCACGCTAAGGATAACTACTCATTTAAATACACTCTCTCCGTCACATGTCAGCCTTTGGAGACTTGTTTGACTTGAGACTTTGTTTGCATGTTCACAAAGTGCTAGGATCCTGCTGAATCTGTTCAACGGTCTAATGCAACAGGAAGTCAACAGAGGAAACTAAATTGTTGATAGCCATCTGAATATAGATATATCTGTTACCTCAGACACTTGGGGAGGTTAGTGTCCACTTTTAGTGTAAATTTAATACACCCCAAAGTGTATATAACACACGCTGCCCGTTTAATCCTGGCCTGTGTGGAAGTACACTCCGCTGGGCAGCAGGGTCCAGGCAGACCACTGACCACAGGGGGTGGATCACAGCGTGTTCTGTCTGCAGGCCCGGCCCAGCGTGGGGGCCAGACCGTGTCGTCCCAGTTCGTCCCAGTTCTATTTAGCTATCCCCGCTGTCTCCTTTCCAATCCCTTTTTTGGTGCCAGTCTGGGCCTGTGGCCGGCAACCCTGCATCAGGTCACAGGTCTGCAGGCTCTCAGTGGGAGAGCCTGCAGACCTGTGGAAGCTGACCGGTTCCCATGGCCCAGCGCATCCAGCTGGGAACTAAAAACCCAAATCGGTTAGGATTCAGCACGTAATGTGTTTGAAATGAAATGTATTATGATGGCAAGGTACCCTGATTGCAGTTTCAAAAACTTTTATAGTTTCAGCTTGTGGATTGTTTTATTTAGCTCCAGTTTTGAATGAATTGTCTCATCCTCTTCCAGATATGTGCATTGCTTCAGCCATCTCCCTTTTGATGATTTTAATTTGCGGGATGGCTACCTATGGTGCATACAAGGTGAGCCTGCCTTTCATTCGTTCATTTATTCATTCAACGCTCTGTGTGCTGTAAGCGAGACTGGTGCTGTAATGCCTGTCTGCGCAGGACTGCATGTCCAAATCCAAGGTCTTAATTTGGAGTGAAATATTATCCAATGGCCAAACCATTATCACGTTCACATTATTTAGGTATTAAAAAAAGCAGTACAGAGATAAAAGGTAAATGAGCTTTCTCTCTGTTCTGCTCTATTCTTATTATTCTAATAGGGAGGAGTATCTGGTATCCCTTCGTCTCTAAAGCTGTTCCAATCTCTCTCTTTTTCATTTCAGTTGCATGCCGCCTGGATGATCCCGTTTTTCTGTTACCAAATATTTGACTTTGCACTCAACACACTGGTGGCTGTGAGCATCGTGGTCTATCCCAACACCATCCAGGACTACCTCCAACAGCTGGTACGGCCCCTGCAAACGCTTCCTGTCAGATAGACCCAAACACACACATTTCATACAAACAGATGTTACTGTGAAATGGACACTATTTTTATTTTTGACTCATCAAATAAGAAGCTACCCTTTTATTGACCTTAATATTGTGAATTCCCTCCTAATGCTTTTTGATGATGTTAATGATGGGTTGTCCTGACCCCTCCCCAGCCTGAGAACTTCCCCTACAAAGAGGAGGTGGCTGCTCTGAGCAGCTTCTGCCTGGTCCTCATCGTCCTGCTGTTCATCAGCTGCATTCTGGCCTTCAAGGTGAGCTCTGCCTCTGTGGCATTTTCTTCTTTCAAATGGCATCACTCATGGTTTACTTACTGTTTGATGGCTGCTCTTGGGAGAATGTTCAAATATCAAACGGTTTGACAGTGGCTGCTTCTCAAGGATAGATGAATGTGGTTCACTGACACGAGAAAAGGGTTGGGCAATTTAACCGCAATGCTTTTGGCTTCACGTTCTCCTTTGGGGGAATTCTTAATACAAATGGCTTTAAAGCTGCACATACGTCTCTGAGGTCCATCACTGGGTACTGCAAAACGTTCCTTGGCCGAGTCTGTTGAAGGATGACATCAGGGGGACCGAGCGAAGGATGTAGATGAAGAAATAGCCTTTATGATGGAGGTCCTCTCTCTCTCTCCCTCTATTGATCATCATCCCATTCTGGGATTACCTGGACCGCAGAAACACTGTACACACACATTCAAAGGAAATATCAATTAAATACCTGCATTAGGAAGAACAGAAGGCATTCATCGGAATATATTTATAAACGCAAAAGAAGTAAGATCAGCAGGATTTTCAATTCTTTGCATTCCTTGATTTGATCAAGTCTTTTTAAATGTTTTTACTTGGGTTCCTTCTCTCATGGTCTCCGATTCGGCCGGCTGTTTTGTGTGTGACATATAGGAGACCGCCTGACAGAACCCAGGGGCCTTCCTCAGGAGGCTGTTTAAAATAAGTGTGGTGTCAAAGCCCGGAGGTGATCACCTGGCTAAATGCAGAGTCTGATTTAAGTTGATGGCTGTAGCAGATGGTGAACTCTGCCAGGAGATTTAGCCGAACCCTTCAGCCACCAGGCCACCTTTAGTTTCCTCAGATGTTTAAAAAGGGTAGGCCTGCATCGAAATCCAATCCTGAACATATTTGAAAATTTACATTTTACCACAACCAAGGTGCAAAGTGTACTTTCTGTTTTTTTCTGGTTCCGGTTATTGCTGGAAAAAAATAAATATCAAGCCACTGTTTTTATATGTAACCCTGAATATTTGTGGATGTTCATTTTGGACCTGAACTGACCGAGGCATGAGAGAAATCTAACCGCATATCAAGCAATAAGTGAATGTTTCAACTAATCTGATTTGGTCATTCTCTGCCCCTTAACCTGCAGGCCTACCTGATAGCATGTGTGTGGAACTGCTACAGGTATGTGAGCGGAAGAGGAAGTTCTGAAGTCCTGCTCTATGTGACGACCAATGACACCACGGTAAGTCTTCCTGCAATCTGTGCTTCAACCGTCATGGCCGTCCATGTAGCAGGTCATCTATGGTCCACCAATAAGGAGGGCCGTAGTTTATGGCAGGACATCATGTGGGGGTAAAGCAGGTTTTACCTGTCTGAGCTTTTGTTTAAATGTCTGCCACGTTCTGGGATGTCACAATGCTCAAAGAAAAAAGTTGTTGACTTTTCTTCTTACACAACCGGCCCCATTTAGTTTGCAAATGAGCTTCCTTTTTCGCTGGACCTTTCTTCAAGACGGAAGAGCAGCTGAACAAACAAATGTTTGTGGTGGCTGTGTGGGACTTGTTTGAATCGATTTGAATGAAGCACAAAGGCTAACGGACAGAATAAACAAGGTGAAGAAGAATATGGAAACTATATTCAAAACAACCTGTACTGGTGTTGCCTGTACGGTTTACTTTACAAACAAAGTAGGCTCAATGGATTTAGTGGGTTTGGTAACGCATGCCCGTTCATGCTGTCCAGCATGTTTGGAGAGCGTTATTATATTCATGGTGACTGTAAACAGGAGTAGAAGTATGGTTATATATATCTCTCCTGTTGCCCAACACCTGGCTGCACCAACCACACATGCACGCACACACACACTCGCACACACACACACACACACACACACACACACACACACACACACACACACACACACACACACAC
>JAOTIX010000075.1:5530445-5542490 GCA_027123715.1 Gaidropsarus macrophthalmus | reverse complement strand
CTCTGTAGGCAGCCTATGCTCCGAGATCGTACACCAAAACAAATGTTACTACCAGCCACTCGGAGCATAGGCTGCCTACGGACGCATTATTTCGCTGCAAAATTGCATTTCTATAGCCAGCCTATGCTCCCAGAGATCCTACACAAACACAAATGGCATTAGTAAACAAAAGTGCAGAATCGCCGATACAACCTTTAACAGGATTGTGTCCAACCTCAGGCTCATGGCGCAGCTTTCACATCGCGCGGTGTGTGACGATCAGCCTTTGTTTGGGCTACAGAAGACAACACCTGAATGAGAGGCGGGCCGGCGTGACTCACTGTGTTGGTGATGTCGTAGACCACGATGGCAGCCTGGGCGCCCCTGTAGTACATGGGAGCGAGGCTGTGATAGCGCTCTTGCCCTGCGGTGTCCCAGATCTCGAACTTCACTGTTGTGTCGTCCAGGCATACCGTCTGTGTGAGGAAGGCGGCTAGAGAGAGCAGAGAGACAAAGCCACATGCCGTGCTGGTGGTGAGTGATCCGTTTCAATTGAAACTTCTCAGGAGGGAAGCCATATACAGTGACTACCTGGTGAAGTCACATAAACAAGTCAGCCAACCATCTTTGACAGAAAACAAAAATAAACATTTAAAAAGGTCATCTTCAAATCTCCAACTCATAGCAGAGATGCTAAAATGTTATTTGTTTAATATGACATTTTTACACATACAGAGATGTCGTATAACATAGCAAAACCATTTAGTGCACAGTTCTAACCCAACAAACGTGATAAGAAGAGCGCCACACTGCACATATTTCTTGCTTATTCAGCCCCACGTATCACATGACGAAACGTATGCTCTGTGAACGCCGCATATTTCAGAGCTTTCCAACCTTTGAGCAGGCGGACAGCAGCTGACCAAATCTAAAGCAGAAAAAAAAAAAAAAAAACGCTGAGTAGTTGAAAGTCTTTTGGCCAGTGTGAGCAACAGGCATCCTGTACTCACTTCCTGAAGAGCTTCCTTTGTGGAAGGGAAGCCATGGCATAACTTTGGTTTTCAACCAAAATGAAACTCTATGAATACATACGCCATTCAAAAAGACATTGATCCTTAACCTGCCTTTCCCGCACGCACGATGCATTTACAATGCCAGCTAGTAGATTTGAATGCAAAAAGCAGCTTCAAAACAAAAAACTCCCAAAACAAACACCAAGACAAACACCTATTTGTGGAATACAGTGGAAGCACGTTTGAGGATAGAAGGTCTGAAAAGCACACAATCAATTTCCGGGTTCAGCCAGGACATCTCGGGGCAGGTTATTCAACGGCTATGACCCAGTCCAGTCATTAAGCACATATACCCCCAATAACCTTTGGCCAGCCATCCCCATGGTGGAAAGAAATATCAATTCACATGCAGAATTTGAAGGAAGGAGTTTATCATCAAAACTGTGGCAATTCCTCCATCTCTGGTTAGGCTACCTCATTGGTTTTACAGCAGGCCAAACCCCCATTGTCTCACTTCCTTCCCATTTTAGCTCACCACATGCATCAACGCTGGCTGCCTTTGAGGCAATGTGTTGGTTTTCATTGCAGTACAGAAATCGTAGTTTTGGTGGGGGATTTCTTTTTACGGCTAGCTTAAGGACACAGTAGTGCGGTGGTACTGGTTTTCAAACTATGGGTACCAATCACGCCAGGTTTGGCAGCACTGCAGACCACCGATTAGATGGCAACACATTCGCAGCTCGCAAGAGAAAAACCAGCAACGGATACAAGACATGTTGAAAAAACAACAACACAGTAACAGCAAAGTTAGTTATTTTAATCGGATTACATTACGGAACAACACAGCTGACATTGTTCCTGGTTGATGTGTACACAACATCATTCATGATAAACACCTTCATACTTATTATCTGGTTATTTTCACCATTTCATTTGAAATGATCCAAAGCAACCAACTCTTCTCTCAATTCAGGCAGAAACACCATTATAACCTTGTTGTCGTTCACTGCTATGACTATGACTACAAAAGCATCCGGTTGCTTTGACCAGGAAGAAGGGAAACTTTGATCTGGCCATTGATAGCTGGTAACTAACCATATAACTAGCCATATTTATGGATGTCAATTCAACTACAAACTGAGGGTGGGATAGCAAAATAAATAAATACAACCAACAACCAGTTTCTGAACAGTCCAAATCTTAAATCTGGTTATTTGGTCTATGTGGGCATGCTGAAAATGTAAGTCTAGTATTTTTCAGGTCCATAGCAACAGTCGACAAGAGAAAAACACAAACAATTGTGAATAAGCTGAATATAAAAACAGTAAGCATCAATAAAACAGTCGCACAGCTTACAAAAACAGAGCAATCTTAATCTAACAGCTCTGTTTTCAAGTCCAAACTTGATAAACGTACTGTACAACTGAAAACCGCATCCATAACAAGTCATCATTTCTCCTGGGCTGGAGTCATTCTAAGCTTCCGTTAACTTGTTTTGGCCAAACCAAAACATTCTTCTTTGCGTCTTTCAACTCTGTTAATCTGTGCGTGAGCCAAGAACAGAGAACTCGTTCTGCAGCTTAAACCCCACGTTTTGACAACATCGTGAGTGAGAAGGTTGCTCTGCCGTTATTACACATTAAGGCCGTCTAGCAAACATACCGGCCTCTCAAATCTACGGGGCGACGCCAACACACAC
Source organism: Gaidropsarus macrophthalmus (assembly GCA_027123715.1). Classification (NCBI taxonomy): domain Eukaryota; kingdom Metazoa; phylum Chordata; class Actinopteri; order Gadiformes; family Gaidropsaridae; genus Gaidropsarus; species Gaidropsarus macrophthalmus. Next base: position 5,539,799 of record JAOTIX010000075.1, on the reverse strand, counting down.
GAAAAGCACTGGGGAAAAAACCCATGTGAGAAAGATGAATGAGACCCTCACCTCCAATTGTGCTCTCCTGGTATTCATGAAACTGGCCTTTGACAAAGCGCAGCACCAAGCTGGATTTTCCAACTGCCGATTCCCCCAACAGCACTAGTTTGAACTGGCAGATCTTGTTGCTGGCTGCTGTGCCGTTGGTCCGTGCCGGTCCTCCTCTCCCTGCCATTGGGCTGTGTTGAACGTTTCACAAGTAGTACAGGTGGGGAGGGGGGGGGGGGGCGTCCAGGCAACTTTAGGCAAAGGTGTGTGGTAGGCTCACACCAGGCAGGTGGCGGTTTTGCGAGGAAGGACCAGCAGCGTGCAGCCAAGGAATGAGCCACAGGAAGAGGACGCCTCAGGAGCAAGAGCTGGAAAAGACAGGAATGCATGTTAAACGGTTGCTGAAGTTGAAACACCCTTCAACAGTACGGTACAGTATAGACACAAGATGGAACTATCCAGTCATCAATTATTAACACCAATTTTGAGGAACAATGACATGTTTGCATGTTATTTTCAACAACATGCAACATATTCTTACTTCTATGAACAGACGTATTGTGAATGTAACCAAATCCTGTCCATTGTGAGGACTTGCAATGCAAAGTGAAAATATAACCGAAACCAATTGTGAGATCTTTGAAAAAAGGATGTATGTTTTGTGTTGACCGTCTACGATCATACCTAAGATGAATGTTAAATGATGCATATGTCAGCTTCTGCTTGGTCAGAGGGACAGGAAACTAATTACGTCAAAATAGGAAGTGAAGATAGCGGGGCCACAGGGCATGGTGTGCACATATCTTTCACTACTACCATCACTTGGAAGCCAAACGAGACCAATGGCACTCAAGAAAGTTCGTTCATCAGTTAGTTTTTTACCTCACAAACACTATCTTGGACTAATCTCCAATGCAGGAAGAGGTCAGGGACAGCCTCCTTTCAGTAAGAAGTACTGATAATTCTACATAGCTTCTATAGGCCTACAACTCTCAGATGCATTCTCGCTGCTGACTGGGGATGTTAACACAAGTATTTAAAATGATGGAATTGGATCCGCTTTCAAATCATCAAGCACGACGCAACCAAGTGTACGGGAATACAATACTTGGAAATTGAAAATCGTTGTTGATCGAGTTGGTTTTGCTTTAAGTCCCTTGGTTAGCAAGTGTTGTGTGGCTGGGAGAGGAACTGTGCTCCGTCCAGACTACACAGACATCAGTAATCCACAATAAGCCTCAGAGGGTTGGACCAGAGCCCAATACGCCTTTCCCACACTCCCACGTCCAGCAGAGCTGAGGGAGGCCGTTAGAGACCAAAGCAGCAGAGGTGGCTGGAGAATAAAGCTACACTGTTCCCTCGGTCAATGGACGCTTCATCAGAGTTGCACCAAAGAGACCGGGGTTCACCTGTTCACGGTCCTCATTAAACAAACCAAGAAAGAGCTTAACCGCAATAAAAAATACAGCGCGATCAACATATGCATAATGGGAACATATGCATTTTTTAATATGTTGAATAGCAAGTGGTTTGCCGTTTTTAAGCAAATGTTGTAATTGGCATCTTTATCCAGGTCTTTATGTCATCTTTACAGTACCATGAAGGCAATGGCCTGAAATATGATAGCAATTAAATGTTCAGCACCATTGACCAGGGTCTGTACTACTCAGGTAATGTCCTGATCAGTACCACCATCATCAAGGGTACCTTGGGAGAACCTCGCTCCACTGAGACAATATCTATGGACTCATCAACTGACTTTCTCATCATTAGTTTGCTGCACAGGTGGCATCAAAACCCCCAGCAAAAGACCCAAGCCCTAGGGCTCACGCAATACAGTACACGTTGCTGAACAGCTTGCCAAAGATTGCCTAATGGTCTCCTTAATGGGCTGTGGAGAGCTCCACAGGGACTGGGGGTTGGAAAGACACACAGAGGATATGGGTCAGGGAAAGGGTGAAAACTGGGTGTACAGAAAGAAATGCCATGAAATATTGATAGTGGCCCCCTGACTGTATACTGCCAATACAATATTCAAGCATTTGGGAACAAAGAGTGAGTTCATCTGCGAGTGAACCCCCCTGTTTCAGATCGAATTCAAACACAGATAAATTCAAAAACAATACTTTTTCAGTATTTTCATTGAGTAGATATGTGATTGGGAATGCCGTTGTTTATTGGATGATTCACACATGATCGGCGTAATACGAAAAGTGTTTCCAGGGGGAATGAGGGAATCATATCCAGACAGAGCTCCACCTGTCTACAGACACCTCGCTAGCGCTTTGTTGAGGAATACACAAAAAGGAACTTTGCAATCAGACAACAACGCTCACTTTATTTGGACGTTCACAAACAAGTTGGCGGAGTTTTACTCCGGCCTTCTCTAAATGAGGGTCTAAATTCTGTGACTTCTACAGTACATGGACTGTTGAAGATCATAATACATGTTATTTTTTTATTATAATAATTTTACTAACACCAAAGCTTCATTTTGAGAAGAACTCAAATCAATAACGATTTACCGTTATTGGTTTGCCGTTACTCAAACCAATTATTTTGGAAATAAATAAATAATTGCTCCTCCCGACCGATGCCATGGAAGGAGCAATTAGGAGGCAAGAAAGGGGAAGTTTAGTTACTTAACGTTGTCATAATATGCTTAAACCTGGGTTAGGACACGGACATACCTTAATGACTACAAACCTACAACAACAGAACATCACACTGGGTGCAAGGCAGCCGAGACAGGAAACAGACTACAAAATTGGGAAACAGATTATTGTCAACTGGTCTGATTCACATGTGAAACAGCCTGCCGCAAACTTCAGTCAAATTCCAGCTTGTACCAGTCCAGAAACCATGCATCAAAGGCTTTAATACGTCAGGGAACTAGACGCATATGAACAGGCAAGTAGCGGGTGACGGTTTGCATTCGTCATTAAAGCCACAGTGGCGTGGTGGAGCAACAATCACCTCCGACACAGATCTCACTCTACCAGTTATCAGGAAGCAAGCAGGGACATGACAGAGGTTGTCTTCAGTGCAAGGGCGGGGTGATTCTTTGTTAGTTTGGCAGGACCACTGATGTGTGAATGAGATTAAATGGGTGGAGTGCTAGGGTACCAGAGCTTTAAGTTCATGAACAACTTAAAGCTAGGCTGCTCAGCTGAAGGTCCTACCCTCACGTGGGTCTTGTCAGTTGGTCATCATGTAATTAGATCTACAACTGTCCATTGCCTCAATTGCATTCTGTCCAGAAAGCCCATAGAAATGGTGACAATTGGAAAAGTGTGCAAGTTCCGTCAGGAAGACACTGGATGCTTATCAGCAAAAGAGGATTGACCCATAGGAAATCACAGACACTTCCTGCTCCTACAACTTCTGTCTAAACGTCAGACTATTCCAACCCATCTGTCTGCACGAGATAATATTATGCTTTGTAACTTCACATTGCCAAACAAGGGCAACCATTTCCTCATTTTTGGTTCAGGAATAAAAATTATTGCAAGCCTTTTTAAAAGCACGGGACTCATGTGTATGATTAAACAAACCAGGCATACCCTTTGGTCTTTTGCCCTTAAGAGAGGCTCACCTTTCTATTTAATGATAACAATTGTAGTAATTCATATTCTGCTTAAAGAGCCAATAAAAGAGATAACCCAAGCCGTACGTCACCTTGTGGGCAGCCTGACATTCATAACTACATTGCTCCAGTGCATCGACTAGACAGTCGTCTAGTGAGTGGAATATTTAAACTTGCTCTCAATGATTTGTCCAACAACCCATTGTTCCACATGTCTGGTTTTGTCATGATACATCAAGCTTGTGGTGAGCAAGGTGATGGTCTAATTTCAGTGACATAAAGTGGCATAAATGGCTATGTTGAAGATCCTGATACGTTTTTTCACAATTTTACTACCAACGCCAAAGAAAACTCAAACCAATACATTTTAGTAATTCATATTCTGTTTAAAGACCCACTGAGAGAGATTACCCTAGGCCTAGCCTAACGTTTGATTGAGGGCTGCCTGACATATTCAGAACTACATTGCCTCAGTGCTTCGACTAGACAACCATGGTCTAGCGAGTGGAATAATACAATTTCTTCTTATTGATTTTTCCAACACAACGTTGTTGCTCGTGTCTGGTGTTGTCATGATACGTCAAGCTTGCTGTGAACAAGGTCCATAGATTATGAATATAAGCTTGGTAATTCGGTCTCAAAGGTCTAGCTAGCTACTCGGTGATAATAAAAACGCAATACATCTCACACTTTTTGAAGTCAATAGCTGATGTCAACGTTGTCAAACAGAAAGTCAACATCAATATTGAAAGCCAACATAAACCGATGTGGCCAAGCTGTATCCGCCTATGGTTGGAACAAACGCTCATTGGTTGACACCCTGTTATCTTTTCTCACCAGTCACTAAAGTTTAAAATTTGGTACCGACAAATACCAATTTTGACCTACAGCCTCAGAGACGTGTCCACCATACAGCCATATGCAACACCAATGAGCCTGTATGTGAATGTAGCGTAAGCTAGCTTGTTCAACTAGTTGAAAGGGGATCTTTTTTTACCAAAAGTTCAATGTCCTGTAAATGACGAATGCAGTAATGTCAGTTCACCAAGAGGTAGTGTAAATAAAACAAGTTAACAAAATGTGTACCCTTGACCAGGGTGTCCATTCCATGTTGCTTTGCCATAGTTATTCAACTAGTAACATAAAACAGTGGGCTGATGTAGCGGCAGGGTTAGCGCACTCAGTAACGTCACCGCTACACGTCGTCAGCTGTTTTAAACACTTGGCAGATGCAACATAACGTTGATTTACCAACATGTCTTTAGCGTCAATAGGCACTAACGTTTCACCAGTTACAAACACAACGAGTGCCAAACCGTTGCTATATACCTCTTACGTGAGATGACTTAGCATAGCCACTCTAAAGCTAGCATTTCGATGCCGTTTTGATCATTAAAAAATCGCCCGAGTATGGACTTGCCTGTTGGGTTAAGCACAGTCATATATACATGCAGACACGCCAGATCAAACGAAAATGTGTCGTCGGTACAGTGGCAATATGTGTTGAGTGTTCATAGAATCACACACTTGTGACAAGTTTAACTTACGATACTTTCGATTCTTTCGGCGATCACATCGGCTGCTCCTATGTTTCCGTTCTTGGACCCTGGCCTTCCTTTCCGGTGAGGGACTTTTCCGGGAACCTCCCACTCTTCCGCGATTTTCCGGCCAATGGGGATCTCCACTTTATGGAAGCCCTATTCCCGCTAGTAACAACAAGAAATGCCCATTCTAAATCATAATTATATCTCATAATTTCGACTTTTTATTTCATAATTATGACTTATAATGGGTTTTGTGTTTTTTTGTAACTGGAGGGAATGGGCTTTCCATACCACTTATATTATCGTCAGAATCAATAATAAATCCATCCTTTAGTTTTCATATTAAGGAGACTTATTATTATTATTATTATATACATTAATTTGTTTTGCTAATAGAACACAGCTTTCAATATTGATATTTACTTAAACATATAGTTAAAAGCGCTCAAAATCACCGATTTGATACTGATTAGATACTGTCTATGTATGCTTAACGGTTGTAGTCCAGCTCCGCAAACGTTGGAATTTTTAAGTTGATCATACAGTCTATACATCAAATATAAATATATTTTAAACTGGTTTGCAAATATATGCCGATCAATTTCAGCTGGTGCCTCATGTTTTATGAAGTGTTCAGCCTCTATAGCCGTGACTTCAGTCTGTTAGAATATCTTGACGTGATTGCATAGGCCTACATGTACATCTAGATTCTTCTATCTAGGACGCACCCCTGCCTTTAATAACAAAACCATCTTGATTTCAAGTACATAAGCTGTTGTTTTTGTGATATCAACATTTCAGGGAATTAAAACTAATATTAAATGGACCATATTCATTGAAACAAAACAAAAAGTGTGCTTCACCTTATTCTGGAAAAACAAATATGTATGGCTGATGTGTAGTGATTTCTCAGCTGCGGGATTAGGTCCTTTAATATTGTGAATTGCATTACTATTAATTCGTTATAAAACCATTACATAATTAATTATGAATATGAACATACATGAATACTATTAATACACATCAATATTATTACAGTGTTATTAGTGTCGTATCATGTAATGTATGTGTACAAAAGGTGTTCTGTCTGCACTCAAAATGATCGTTTCGCTTTATTCTATCTTTGATGGACCCATGTCATTTGAAGGAGTGCATAATACATATTTATATTTTTATTTTTATTTAGCTGTGACTCCCCACAATGACCACAGGGTGGCAGTATAGACATTCGAACACAGCCTGGGCTCAAGTCGCTGTTAAAATAACACTAATGATAGTGTCATTTCAAAACAAGAGGTACAGACTTCTCACCAAGCATATTTTGTAAATACACGTGCATGTCCAATAGTTATTGCTATTGTTCATCAAATAAAAACACCCCATTTTGAATAATAGAAGAGTTTTTCAGAAGCAAGTCATCATGCAGTCCTATGATCACTTTGGGGATCTAGATATCTCCAGACCCCACAGCGGTTCAACCTGTAAGGTTGGAGGGCTGTTACTAGCTCCCTGAGCATTTCTCGTGTTTCTAGAGATCAACTCTTGCTGATCGGAAATCAAACAACCCATTGACGCCGACTGCATCTGCGTTGAACGTGTGAGGCTCTGCGTGTCTGCGTGAACTTGGCTGGATCCGACCAAGTCGTTCTGCCGGGCGCCGGCGAAGTTGCCCCGTTGTCCCTGGTGGTCCGCGATGCTCGCGTGGGCGCAGTGGGTGATTGGCGGCAACGCACCGAAGACCATGTCCAGCTGCTGCGGGCCGATGGGCGCGAGAGAGGAAGGAAGGGGTGCTGTGGGCAAGGCGCGGTCCGTGCTGGTCTGTCCGCTCAGAGAGGGATGCGACTTGCTGAGGCCTCCGGCGGAACACAGGGGGGAGCCGTCCGCGGCGGCCGGCACGGAGGTCTTGTTCACCGGTCGGAGTTCAGGATCGGCACAGGGGAACCCTCGGAAGGCCGGGCCTAGACCCGGGAGGGCGGCCGCTTGCCCGGCCGGGTGGCTCACGTAAGGGGAGCCGGGCGGGGTTCTGGAACTCTGGAAGGGCCCCTGGCATCGACCCTGGAACCTGAGCTCCGGGGCCGCGGTGTCTCTCTCGGAGCAACACTGGTGCACGAAGGACGGGCGGACGGAACCGGCAGAAGGGTGGCAGAAGTGGTGGCTGACGGGCTCGCGGTGGTGGTAGCCGGGCCTGGCGGGGACGCCGTACGGCGCTTGGTTCTGCCAGTCGCCGGGAGGGGCCGCGCCCGCCTCGGGGACCATCTGTAAGCCGTAGGAGTGTTTGTGGGGCACCGACGTGTGATGCGGCGCGGTCACGTGACTCTGCAGGAAATGCATCATTTCCTGGAGCTCCTTCGACAGATTGGACACCTCTTGGTTGAGGCTGGACATCTGTGTGGATGAAACATATTTTATGTTGTTCATTTTTATTTTTTGAAATATACAAAATCTAGATTCATTCATTATCTATACTCATTCAGCAACATGAAACCCAGCTGTGGTTTGGTTAAATAATTACCTCACAGTTACTCATAGTTTATTTTCTGAGATGAATTTAATACGGTACTTTAGTCAGTTATTATTATTAGTAATAATGCTTGTTAATAAAAATGAATGCCATCTAAAATAAATCTATCATTAAGCAATATTAAATAAGCATTTATCCCATACCTCTTCGTTCAATTTGCTGATATTCTGTTTAATATCGTCCGTTTCTAGCAGCAGGTTAGCACTTATCTGGTAATGGTCTGGAAATGACAAAAAACATTCATGACATTGACACAGACACACAGACGACGAGGGAAAATAGAATATTAATCAAAAATATGAAGGCAATCTCCTCCGTTATATTGCACTCGTAACTCATTTGAAATGACCAAGGGTGGAACCATTTGGAAGGGAAATACCTTTTCCATTGGTCCTTGCCTCATTGTGTTCCACATTAAAATGAAACGAGCGTCCGTTGTCCTCGATCCCATCCACCACCCTGCAGGACACGAGCAGTAAGGCAGAGTCACCTAATGGGCTTCAGCAAAAACAGTTTACTAAAATGAATTTCAACCCCTGACGATCACCTTGGGCTCAGGTCCAACGGGCTGACCGAATGTGTAGAGGGGTCGAGCAACTTGGCGTGACGACCGCTGGGATCCGGGTCTTGGGAAAGACTCAGCACTGTCGGCGCCGGCCTGCTCTCCTCGTTGATGAGCAGCAGAGGTGAGGGTATCTCGCTCCTACCCCCGCCCTGGACAGGCGACCGACATATGCGGAGGGAGTTGATGTGACCGAGCTCCTCCCCCAACAGGTTGTTGAGGGTGGGCTGGGGGAGGGGGCTTCCCGTGCAATGCAGAAGGGGCGACGCCCCCCGGTGATGGGGGAGGAGTCCCGCTTCTTCCCCCTTCTCTGAGTGGCCAGCGATGACGGGCACCTTACGCTCCTGGGATGAAGATCGTTTGGGGAGAGATTGTGTGATATTTTGTTGGTAAACAACTCACATTTGTCAAGTCAAATTGGGAAAACTGAAGTGGTAGTGGTTCCATTCTATAGAGTGGGAGACTTAAAGGTTGTATCAGCGATTCTTGACCGAAACATAGATCATCTGATCTTTCCTCGCGATCCGCTAGCTGCCTGCCCCATAAGCAGGCCGTCAAAAAAATAGCTTCTCTGTAGGCTAGCCTATGCTCAGAGATTGTATACAAAAAACAAATGCTCCAACCAGGCACTCAAAACTAAAATATATTGTATTCCAACCAATCACCAATCACCTACGTGCACAAGCGTGACCCCTTGTTGGTGATTGGTTGGAATACAACATTTTTTATTTGAGTACCTGGCATGAATGTGGGATTGAAGTAGTGATTCAGAAAGGCACACGTACCTGCGTTGGCCGGGGAGACCGTGGGCATCTTGTGATTCCCTGAAGGGACACAGGTAAAGTCAAGCGTGTGTGTGGACATACAGAGATACAGCTAAACTCTGCCACACAGCACCCACCTATAGTGAATTTATTCACCAGTTATTCTATGCTGCGGCCTAGGGCTAGCACCCTCAGCTAACCACATAAACTCAATTAGAAAAAGCTTTTCTAATTAGAAAAAGGTTTTCCAATTAATATATGAAATAATGGAATATTGCATTTATTGTCACACACACACAAGGTAGAGTGAAATTGTTTCTCTGCATTTAACCCATCACCTGCATGAC
>JAOTIX010000075.1:5220337-5232926 GCA_027123715.1 Gaidropsarus macrophthalmus | reverse complement strand
CGTAAGACAGAGAGAGAGAGAGAGAGAGAGAGAGAGAGAGAGAGAGAGAGAGAGAGAGAGAGAGAGAGAGAGAACAGGGCCCTGCTCTGTCTCTAATCAACTTGACATGTGCAGCTGGCTGAGTCTCTATACTGAGACTCTCTTGCCTGACCTCTAAATGCCAATTTCGACTCACGTTGTCGTAGCAAGGTGTGGCGCACAGGAAGTGGGTGGGTTCAGAACTTCTGGAGAAAAAATCTGAAATGTCTGGTGACAAACATTTACTAAAAACCACAACAGAACAGAGAGTCTGGGGCTTTGCATGGCAGACCAATCATGCACAGGAAGGGCAGAGAATACAGTTGCACCTATCTACAGCTGTTACAGCGGTTTGGGGGAAGGCGGGCCATTCACTCAGAAGAAAGACCCCTCCGCGATGTCTAGTTCACTAAGAGTCTCTTGTTTTGGTGTGAGCTCTTTGTCAATAATGTGTTCATGTGTAGAACATGATGTAGATCAGTCTCTGCGGCTGGATGAATGTGACATCGATCTGATGATTGTATCACAGATACTAGTATATAGTACAACTGAACTATAAACCCTGCATCTCATGAATGATGACGCATCGTATTCGGTGACTATCAGGTTGAATGTGTGTGTGTGCGTGTGTGTGTGTGTGTGTGTGTGTGTGTGTGTGTGTGTGTGTGTGTGTGTGTGTGTGCGTGTGTGTGTTAGTCAATCAGTGATCAAAACATCACAGGAAACAAGGGACCCTACATTCAGAGATGTTCATCTAGTTTAGGCAAACGTGAATAGCTTATTGGACTATATGTGAACCATGCATGCCAAGTGTTTTTTAACTTTTGGAAAAAAACCAAGGTGTCACCAATAATTGATGATTACTATATATCAAGGAAGACATGTTGAGCTATTTTGAACCTATATAAAGACTAGCAATGCCCCGCTCTTTATTTTACTAGTGCAGGTTGTGGGTGAGATCTAAACATGAAACATATGTTTCTGTGAGTATGTTGGAGCTGGGGCCCTGCTGGCGTTTTTGTTTTGGGGCACGGATGCAAGGACTTGATATCAAAGCAAAGTTGGGATAGTGATGCCATGTGATGTTGCGTGCGTGTGTGTGTGTGTATTTGTGTGTGTGTGTGTGTGTGTGTGTGTGTGTGTGTGTGTGTGTGCGTGCGTGTGTGTGTACAATAAAATAAAAGCAAAGAAGTATGAGACGGACAGTTTGATCGTTGTTACTTTGTCATGCAAAATAATAATCGAATATATCTCCAAACTTGAGTATAGGGTTAACTGCACGTGTGGGGATTTCGTCAGTAGAATGGGCGTCACGGTGGGCGTGTCATTCCAAGGCGTGGACGTATCCAGCCAATGGGGTGTCTTGCTTGACAGCGATCCGCCCACTCACTGGGCGGATCGCACCGCCCACTGAGTGTGTCTCAGATGTTGCTCTCTCGCACTTTTGTTCAAACTCAGGAATTACTCTGTCGTTTGTACGCATTGATGTCTTCTGGTTCACCCTCTCTGTGTATACGACAACTTTTGAAAACAACCGTATCGTGTTCATTCTAGATATTCTATAAACTAAATCCTGTTTGGTTCAACAGTAGCTTATAGTATTCCCAGGACAAGCGAAACGTACTTTTCCGAAGTATTCTGAAAGGTAGCAAGGTGTCGCGAGGAAGACCGCAGAAACGGATTTTTAACAACCCAGAGGCAATTTCCATCACCGAGGCCAAGCGATTCTGCTCAGTACGACTATGTACTCGCCTGCAGTTAAAGGACAGTTATCATAATTCATTCAAAAACTGTTTGCTACGATTCAATTTCGCTTGTGGACAATCTATGGAGAGCGTCCTGCTGCATGCTCTTGCGCAGCAGTGGAGTTTACCATTCAGCTCCAGTCTTCCTGTGAGACAAAGCTGTGAATGTTGAATTTAATAAGACCTAACAGAGTGGAAGAGGACTACCGTCACCTCATTTGAATGCCTTTGCAAGGGTTTGGCTGGTTTGTGTGCTGCAGGCAGGGTTTCAGTTTGCTCGGACGGGACTATGGGGAGAGAGAGGAGGAAGAATCGTTTGAATTGCGCAACGAGAACCTGACTTCCAATGGACGGGTAAAGTCGCCACACTTGAATTTCACAGCCACTAAACATTTTTGTATTGCCAGGCTCACATATTCGTTTACTGTATGCCTTTTGTTGTTGATTCGGTTATGGTTTTCAGTACATGCTAACATTGACTACAAAATGTTGGCTCACTGCCAGTTTAATATATGACAAATAACCTGTTTGACCAGAGGTCAAATATTTGTATCCGCTGTGATTGTGCGTAATGTCTTTGTAGACAGGTGCCCTGTGTAGGCATACCTTGTGAAATCGACCAAAGTTGAAAGAATCAGGGAACAAACGCTGGATGTTCAGTTGAACTGGTCCTCTGTGTTGGGCCAGCAGAATTGGAAGCGAGACTGTGGCCTTGTATTCTCTGTAATGTTAGTCATCTGATCACACACAGAGAGTTCGCTATTGCTCGTCCACTTGTAAGAGGGCATTGTTGCATCGGATTGGGCCAGCCTTTTATAGTCCAATGTGGTGCCGATGAACAGACTTAATGAAATCTTCAAATATATAATTTCTTGGTCCGATCTCCTGGCACCTTAATGTTCAAAATGGAATATTTTTTTGAGATGTTGAATTATTAAGTTTTCCTTTGTTTATTTATTTTTGCATGCAAGAAATTTGGCAAGCTGTACTGCTGAGTTAAAGTTTACACTTGACTGACTTAAAAAGTAATTGCACCCGGAGCTCAAGCCTGCATACAGGATGCTTATCTACCTGTTAGACCTATTGTCTGCGTGTAACCAACGGTCGGAACACAAAAGAGATTTGCATGGAAACGTTCTGAACTATGCTGAATAGGCTAACCTGAGCATGGTGGCTGTCACCAAGGTTACACTGTGCATCAATTCAGTTGGGATCTAGGGTGCATGTAGATTTTTTTTTCATTTCATTTAGCGTTAGGGATGTGGAACAATTTTATCTGGATTTTATCATCATATTCCTGTTTGACTTTCAGATATACAGCAAACTTGTCGAGGGCCTATTGACTGTTCATCATTTCAACCAACCCCCCAACACCCTTTGCTCTATCCAGTAATAATATCGTCCACCAAATGAAGTATAAGACGGTAATGGGAATTACTGAGAAGTACAAAATTAAAACAACAATCTCCATCTCCACATCCAGTCCCTAAAAAGACCAATAAGGATCTCAATGTTGCACTTTCTTGTGTTCCCCATGTATTGCCTGAAGCAGAAGTAGGCTAACCCTGTAACCGCAGCATCGCACCAATAAGAACACAGCATCTGCTGTTCTGCTGTCCAGGGGTATCTTGAGAGGTGTCCCTCTGTAGCACTGTTCTGCTTGGCAAACACCCCCGTCTAGAGTTATCATGCACCATCTGTCTAGCAATGTTGGCCAGGGGAATCTTACCGTACGCCATTCCCCCTAAATCAATACCAGAGCTTGGTAACCGAGACGGATGGTCCTTCCTAAAGCTACTTTCAAAGCTTTTTTTCCATGACTTCACGGTTGATACCACTATGGAGCTGTTATACAATCTTTAATCCGCAGATGTGTACTAGTTGGATATCTGTAGTCATTGTGATGTGATGCTTGTGGGGTTTTCTGTTGACTGACTGAAAGTTGCCTGATGTCTTTTTAAAATGAGGATATAAACCATTAACCTTTTTGTTCCTTGTCATGCAAAAACATGAAAATCTAAAGGGAACTACAGTAGTCATGGTTAGTCAGTCAATCATCATGGTGGCGTATTCTAAGATTTGACCAAATAGTGGGTGGGAAGTTGATTATGGATGGTTTTATTGTTTGTTAATTAAACTTTACCTAAAGTTTTCTTGCCAATTAATTTTCTTACCAGATAGTGGTTTGGACAGATATCAAGGAAGTGAACTGCCTTTCATCTAATTATTGTTGGCTTCTAGGGTTACTCACTGTTGGCTAAGGACGTTGATCATTGATTACCTTCAGCTGCAAACACCATTCATGTGTGTATGTGTGTGTGTGTCCTGTTTGCGTCTCATATTTCTAAAAGCCCATGCTGGGAATGGGCCATACTTAGCCCCCCCCTCCATTAGAGAACCTATGTTACTACAGGGTTCTCCTGGAAATGTATTGAGCTGATGTATGCTGTTTAGGTTTCTATGGTGTTGAAGGTTGCTTGGATGGGGGTTGGGAACAGGGTCAGAGATAGTTAAGAGGGCAGAGGTCTTCAGCGGAGTCCCAGGGAAAGCCCTCTAGGGCATCATCCACTGTTACCTCAGCCTCCTCCATAATGTCCTGTAGTTGCCAGGCCACTTTTCAAGACAGCGGACCTCCCTCTATGTGTGTACGTTTGTCTGTTCAGACTGCCCTCTCTGAAATACCCATTTAAAATAAGTCTCTGATCATTCCTGCCAAGGATGACCACAGAAACCCACAAGTCTGGTGGAGTTCTCCCTCGCTCAAGCCATTCAAAAACCTCACCAGGAACTCCAGCATTGTTTTCCTAACCTCTGCCAGGAGATGCCACGTTTAGGGACGTCCACAGTGCTGGTGCCATAGGCAACTAACTCTCCCTCTTGCCAGGATGCTTGCATGCTGAGGTTGGAACGATGACTCAGTTTTGATGCTTGCTCGGGGTTCAGACTTCAGAGCCTAGACTCGAGCCAGAATATCTTACCCCTTGCATGTTTACAGTCTCCATTCAAATAAACTGCTCCCGAACAGCTGCCCAAACAGTCACATAATATTGAATGCCTCCAGTGTTGGGACAGCAGACCACTCCTTTTAGGCCGGGGCATCCGTCATTCTCATTTTTTTTCTTCTCTTTTATCTGTCTGTCTTGTTCCATGGGTGGACTGTAACTCCATTGAACCTTGTGGCCTGTGAAGTTCACCATCAGGCAAGCACCCTAGTAAATGTGGAGCACTTCAACAAGGCGTTCTCTGACCACGAAACAAGCTGGTATAGTCAGCCCCCCCCCGTTCTCAGTTCGGGGCACATTTAGCAGGGGAGCTGCCTCCCTTAGCACTTAATGGATTGTTCTGTCAGATCCCTACCTCATCTCCTTATTGACTGTACATCTGGTCTTCAACCTAGCACTGGCGGATACTGGCCCAATCCATTCCAGTGGTTACTCAGCCTTCAAGGGAAGGGAGAGATATATTGCAGAAGTTAGACATGGAATGATCAAGCCACGATTTCTCATATATATATATATATATATACATACAGTCTACTGTTTGACTCAGAACCTTGTCATGGAATTGTGTTACAGATGTGCACTTTGATTTGTCTCTGTCTCTGATGTGTGCTGCCAATTTATGAGTGAAATACTCCACAGGGATAGGACAATAATAATCCTGTCACGGATTGGATTTTCTTGCCAGGATAGTTTTACTAGCTTTGTCGACATAACCTCAACCTTTGTTAAGTACTAGCCTGGATATCTTCGTCATTTACTCATGCGCTTGGGGTCACCTGCTGATCTCTTCCACAGATCACACCACCTATGCTTTTTCAGTTGTTTTCTCGGTTATTTCAGATTCAGCGCAGTGTTTTTGCAGGACACGGTCCTATACTTAGGTCAGCTGGCTGTTCGGCTAGGGCAGTTTGTCTCTTTTTTCCCCATACTCCTTCCATGACATTTCACTAAGTAAAACTGAGCATGTCGTGTTAGACGTCGTATTAGCATGTAGGCCATTGTCTCGCTAGCGTACATTGCTGAAGTATGTCCCTAACATGCAGTTAGCAAACATACACAAGCCTTGCTCTGTTTCAATACTCATAGGCCATAGAATAATGAACTAACAGGACATAAGGGCCCATCTTCCATACACTTGTTTTTCGGGGTACACAGGAAACTCCACCTTCCTGGGCCAGGCTCAAGTCATTGGCGAACAAACCTTTTTCATTCCCAACAACAATGGAAAGTCTATATTTGGACTATCATATATCCTGCTTTAAAAGGCCAAAGTAGTATTCATTAGATGTTGGGATAAAGTTGAATAGAAAGTGGAGAGTTTGTATTTTTTTTGAAGGTGTTGAATATCATACCTGTTGCTATTTCTAAATGCCCTGGTGGTATCCTGGGATACGGCCCAAGCCCACTAGCCGCGTACTAAAGTGTGGTGTGGTGTGAACTGTAAGCGGGTGGGTGGGGGGGTGACTGCGAGAGCAGACCCGGATAGTATTTCAGGTCGGCTCAGAGCCCCGCTGGGCACCGGCGGCCCGCGACGACTCCACTCAAGGTTGTGGGCCTGCAAGAGACATCAAGTCAAGTCACAGTGACCCGAAGCGTGGCCCCACAGCGGGGGAGGCAGGGCCAAAAGGCACACGGGCCGTCTCTGATGTCTGATGGGGGTTCTCCAAGGTCACTAGGGGGGGATCTAGGAGCCTTGCACACCGTAAGAGGAGACCTCCTTCCCATCCCTTGCTTTACAGCCATCCCTTGCGTGTGCAGGCGTGCGTGCGCTTGTGTGCTTGAGAGACAGTCCTTTCCATAAGAAACTGACCCCTGGCCCTGGGAGAGCAGGGGGTGGAAGTGTAATTCAGTGTAAGGATTAGGTCGCTAGCCTCCGAGGCCGATTCCCAGACAATTGCTGGCTTCGCTTGTGTAAGATCAGACAAGATTAGAGGCTCTACTGGGGAGATAATGTACATCTTTAGCGTGCTAAACTCTTGTTGGCATACTTAATTAGCATGCTTGGCTACCTTGGAACACGCCATGCCCATCTTGTAGCTGTTTTCCCCCTCCGCCATCCCTTTTCCGGCTTCTAATTCCATACATGAGGAAGCTGCAGGCGGTGAGCATGATTTCAGTTTAGCATGAGAGCTCCACAGTGTAAATGGTTATGTTGGAACAATTGAGCAATTTGAACTGCAGAGAGTATACTCTCGTTACACCCAAGGGACTACGATAATTTAAACATGGGGGGAAAAAAACTAGTAGAACTGTTTGGTTTGAAAAGTCGGGGGCAGCTCTGTGTTTAGAGATGAAATGCTATTTTCTTTTGCACTTCCAATGTTGAACAAATCAGAATTGCCCCGTTGCAAGGGGGTCGCCAAGAATTGGTGGAACTGTGCAGCAGTGCGGTGACGCAGCGTAGCCAAGAATGGCTGCACGCTCCACTATAACATGGGCACAAAGTGAAGGGAAACCTGTCTTGGAGGGATCAGTCCCAGCCGTGCTTGGAAGCAGTACTGACAAGCAACCACTGTATCTCTTGCCATCTATTGACATTATTCTCTGTCGTTCTCCCTGTTCCTTCTGTTGACAGATTCCAACGGACGTGACTGTTTCTCAACCTACACAAACGGCGAATGGAACCAACGGGTAAGGACATCAGAAGGGAGAGAATTGAGAGCTAGAGAGGAAGATCTGTTGTGGTTTAGTATTAAACCATGAACGATTGGTTTCTTATTTTACCATGCCCTAATTCCTCTGGGGTCTTTCAGTACTTCTGTGTAGTTTGCCATGGGGCACACACTTCACAATCAATATGCTACACAGACACACGCATACTAACACTCTTGCCAAACCTAATCAATAATTGTTTTAAGCTTTCATTTTTGGCCTTGTATGACTCCTCATTTACTGGGCTGCTGTGACTGAGGCGAGTTTTGTCAGTTCCACTTCCAACAGTATTTATTAGTAGCTAATTATAGCAGTTATCTTTTTTATTTCCATACGCAATAAAGTGATAAGACTCCGTATCACTGAAGTGATAAGGAACCAAAACTAGGATCCTTGTGAATAAATATGCTAATACTGTAATACCTCTTCAAATTGCGATAATTAACTATTGCTTGTCTTCCGGTACTTTTACTGTAACTGTGCTAACATTATCGGTCATGGATTTGTTTGGGGTGTGCGGATGAACGTCTGTGCCGTGCGTCCCGGGGGTCAGTTTGATCGCTGGTCTCCACGAGCATGGGGTCAAACCCCACTGGAGACCATGCCATTCTCTCCAATGCCACTTCTACTGTGTCTCTCTCCCTCCCGCTGTCCTTAACTTCCTTTCCTTTCCTTCCCTCGCTCCCTCGCTCCCCTGGTTTTCCCAGTAGTCTCATAAACCACATCAGTGACAAGGAAGTGGAGCCACAGCGAACGCCCCCTCCCGTCCGACACTGTAAAAGACCATAACACGCCTGTGTTCAGACTTCACGGGAACCAGAACCACCACTGTTTATACACCGCAAATCACCAAAACGAGTGCGTCCATGGAAACGGCAAAAATAGAGAGCGGTCGGCATGGTACTTTGTTATTTATTGGGGCGTCTGCGCCAAGTAGGCCGTAGCTCGGTGTTCCAATGGGTCAAATGGGTAACTTAAGGCTTCTACATGGGCCAGGGCTGGGTGAATGGTGAAACGCAGGATCATAAGGGAATTTCCCATGCTGTCTATACATTATGCTGATGGAATGGTATGGAATTTTCATCCATCAAATCTTGTTCTAATCGAGTAATATATAACGTATTGTACCTTTCCATTCACCAGAATTCGTTTTGACAACCTATGCATTTGAAGGGCCTCTCTTATCATCGTAATGAAATTGAACGTAGTCAATGCATGACTTACCTTTTGATAACGCTATTATTATTGATTTACCGCCCCGCCCTGTTATGGAGGCCATGTAGGGTGAGTCAGTATGGGCCAGGCTTCCTGGAGTCTTTGCAGGACACGATGAGATAAAGGTGAAGAAACGTAGAAGGGTGCTGAAGGGTTCGTCTTACTCACTTCTGCCTCACCAACTCCCAACAAGAGGTGCGGTGGTGGTGGTGGTGGTGGTGGTGGTGGGGGGGTTGAGTTATTCTTCTGGGTGTGTGTTGGCGTTCATGTGTGTAGGTCTACTGCATATGCTCACTGTGTGTGTGTGTGTGAATGCGCTCTCTCACAAAGACCTACACATCGATCACCCTCGGGCCCTCGGCGCGTCAGCGCTGCTTGATTTACTACTGGTTTTGTCGCAAGTTTGTTAAAAAGCTGGGTGTAATCGCTCGCGAGCAGGGCGCTCACTCATTACCCTGGCAATTACTCGCCACACCCTCGGGGCCAGCTTTGTAGAACGAGGTCATGCTGCAGCCTGATGACACCGCCACCGGTGCCACCATCAGGCCCCTCCCACCTCGCCTGAATAGGTGTTCACCCCTCCTTCGTTTTTATTCAATCATGGAGGGGTGAACTTACCGTAGCATATGGCGAATGGCTTGTTTGGATAAGAGTCGACACATGATGAATGGTTCCGGGGGTTGACCTATATCTGAACACCGCGGTTCGTCATGTCCTGCGCTTGCAATGCAGTGTTGTGGTTTCTCTGCAGTAGGCTAGCCTATACGCCTTCTTTCGCCATTGTTGTCAAAATGAAGATTTAGGGAAGTGGTCGCAGAGCTACCCCTTTTTGGCAGCATGGAAGGCAGCGATCGCCGATCTTTACGTTATGAGGAACAAACGCTGTGCTGCTGCCCTGTGGTTTGAGCTGAGGCTGGCGGTCGCCCTGCCGGTGTCTGGGCATTTGTCATCGTTCTCTTTCCCAGGCCATGCCAGCTAGCTGACCCCATGGAGGGGGGGGGGCATTCCTCATGGGCTGCTGACAGACCCAGGGTCAGGTCCTCCCTCAGGCTGCAGCCTACTGGCAAGCACCACACAGCGGGGCTCGCTCCCTCCTGCGGTGGTCACCCCGTATCAATAACTCCGAGCCGCCACTGCTGGTTTTTGCCAGCCGCATTTGGCTATTTCTCTCTCGTGTCTCCGGGTGAGGTTTCGTTTGGGAAGCGGGGGAGACACGGGGCCCCAGTGTCGGCTTGACCAGCGCCCTAATATCTACCTGTTGTTGCTTTCCCTCCCCTCCAACGTCATGACAATCACTGACGCCGCAAGAATGTAATCATAGTAGGAGTGACGGCTAAGGCAGAAGAGTGGAGTATCACCAGGCTTGATGGTTGTTTTGCTAGCGTGTGCGTGCTTCAACATCCGTAAGCCTACTGTCGTTTCTCTTTGTTATTTGCATAATACTGGCAAAGGAGATATAAACAGATTTGAATGCCTTTCATTAGATAAGGCTCCACCAAAACCGCTTGAAGACGGCCAATGTTATCGTGCCATAGCTTTTAAACCGTTCCTCCGGTCATTTCACAGTCTCTCACTGAGACTTCCTGCCCACCCCAGACACACACACACACACACACACACACACACACACACACACACACACTCTCCCCTTCTCAAAACATTATTTTTGCTTTCTTCTCTGCCTTGTCCAGAATTCTTTGGCAGTGGTCTTGGGTAAACAGGGTATTTTTAGCTGGGAGGTCATATAGTCCCTACTCCTAATCACAACATTCCCATTTTCCCACCAGCCATGATACAGAGGCCTGCATGACCTATCAGTGTGTGTGTGTGTATGTATTTATATGGGGCAGAATATATTTTGAAAGCTTTTGGAAGGTATGTAATTTCGTTCAAAATCTAAATAATTACAAAAGGCGTGGTTTGATGACTTTGGACAGTAGTCAGGTTCATTCGTTCATTGCCTTTTATTTCTAATGGAAGAGCTGCAAGTAGCATTGGATGGTAATTTAACTTGTATTGACTCACATTTTAGATGAGTCAACAGGATAGCATCTGCAAGATAACGTTAGCTACAGCTCTACAGCTGTAGCTAACGTTATCTCGCTAATTCTATCACGGCGTATACCAGCGCAGTAACCTGTTGTCAGAGCAAGCATGCTAAAAATACTTCATGAGCGTGCTGAATGCTTTTGTATGGTTATAACGTTACACCGTAGCTTGGTGGCTGGCATGAGCCACTTGTCACAGTAGCACATTGTAGTAAGCTAACTTGATGTTGAAATATATCAGTGTATGAGGTTTCTACTGGATATCTGTTACAGGGTTATGATGCAATTGAACAGCGACCAAATGAAATGTAGTTTCCTTAGCAGACTTAGATTTCTCTGGGTGAGTTCCAACAATGTTCAAACATTGTTGGAAACTTTTTGGATAATGCAAGTGCACTCACACACAACTGACGTTTTTGATATTTCATCGCAGAAATGTTACATATTATAACTTAATACCGTAAATACCTTTACCGTTATCTGGTTTGGAACCTTTTGAGTCTACAACCAGAGGAAAGTCCAGCTCTCTGACCCTTAACGTCACCAGGCAGGCAGTGGCGTTATTGGATTGAGGACAACGTTCAATGTCGTCTATAGCGGAGACTGGGCTACTCTGTAACGACGACTGAATGTCTGGCTGGGGTTTTTTTTTTTCTTGAATTTTTTTTGATAATTTATTTTTCCTGGGATCGTCTGGAGCCCACAGCAAGGACACTGCTTTGTTCAGCTCCAATTATAGCCTTCCTGATTTTATTAGCTGCATTGACCGCTGCAGTCGATCAATCAGACAGTGATTGCCACAGCGGCTCCAATCAGCCTGAGAGAGAGAGAGCAGCAGGCTCATCAGCGCAGACCGCTAGCCGTGTTTCAGCACGTCTCTGTCTCACGTCTCTCTCCCATGGTCGGTCCTTCTGGGACTTATCAGGTTTTTATTAGAGTGCCGATGGCTTATCTGCTCGATAGTGAGCCATACGTTGAGCGTTATTTTTGATTCGACGTCACAATTATGTATACTTGAGCTAATGATTAGGTGAAGTGCATTAGATTAAGTAGGCCGCATTATATGGTTGCGGTTGTTTACTGATACCCAATGAAAGACTCGGGACTAGTTCTGGGGCTGTTCTGATAGCAAATATTGAACCATTGGTCGGTTGATTAGTTGTCATTCCATAGAGTTACTGGTTATGGACTTTGAAGCCGTCAACGTTTCATACTTATTCATAAACGTCTTATCATTTTGATTAAACCACTGCAACATATAGGCCAAACATTACCATTTCCTTTTTTCGTCTCACACGGCTATTTAAGATAAAGTTTATATAACTACTAAAATACACATGAAACATGGTCAAATCAATTGGGGATTGGTGAACCATTTTAATTTGACCGAAACAACAATCCTCTTGCAAGGGCTATTTCTTAATTCCCTAACTGCGTTTCCACCCACTGCCTCTGTGTCGGTTCCCATAATGAGAGGAAACACTGCAGATTTGGTCCATCGCTGGGTGACGCTGCCTCGAGGGATCTGGTGAGCAGAAGTACGTTCCTCATGTGGCGCACATGTGTGTTACTCGCTTCCGTAAACATGGACTTTTTCATTTTTTATTTTCTCCACGTCACTCTCCACCAATGTCATGCGTTTCTCTTTTCTTGGGGGTGAGGGCTGTAGTACTTTTGAGTTGTTTTTTCCATGAGACGAACACAGCAGAGTAGGTGACAACATACGCCTTGTATCTATGTACTTTAAATGCTACAACCTCCACATTTGGACTTGTGCATTTTTTTGGGACCAACGGGACGAGAGCAGCTCAGTGGTCAAATGAACTGGACTCTCCTGTTCCTCCTTAACCGTAGGTAATGCGTAGGAGGCGACGGGAGGGAGGGAGGTGGGGGGAGGGGATGTAGGGGG
>JAOTIX010000075.1:5040314-5050545 GCA_027123715.1 Gaidropsarus macrophthalmus | reverse complement strand
GGTCCAAATTGCGTACACTTTGGAAAACAAGTGGGGGGGAGACAGCCTGCTTTAGAGCATAGGGTGTTTGGGGGAGGGGAGTTAGAGGACTTTGCCTTGGAGTGCAAAAAAGAGACCAGAAAAAGGCTACAGTGAACCAAATCCCAGCCATTCTCACAGCTTACTGCAGCCCCTCCCACGGTGAGCGAGGATAAGCAATTCTTTGCGGTGCTATTTCATCTCAATAGCAGTTTTGGGGGTGGGGGGGTTTGCATTGAATGTGGGGTCAAATTAAAAGCTACACTAGTACGACATTGGGACCACTAAAGGACTTCTGCAGAAGTGGAACACTGACCAGATGCTATTGGGCACGCATGGCAGTGCAGAGTGTAATTTGGGTACGACCAGCTATTTTTAAAATCGCCTACAATATGGCCTTTGTTTATGCCGCTTCAGTACTCTGCAGCCTCCGTGTGCTGCAGTCTCGCTAAACCAGAACGCCGAGTCTCTTATCAAGGGCAATACAGCCTGAAGGAGAGTGGGAGGTGGGGGAGGAGGAGAGGGGAGGGGTGATGGGAGGGAAGGTGAGAGCTGATGACGCCTTGTGCTGCAGCTTGCTAAACACCACTGCGACAACAGCTACGAAAACACATCGTCCTCCCCTAACCCTAACCCCTCCCCCCACTCCAAATATACTTCTTCTCCCCCTTTATTGCCTTCTCTGAACACGACCAACTGTCCTTTTCCTGCCATCCTTAAACAGGGTCTGGCAGTCGTTGGAAAGTCCTGGGCTAACCTCTGCGCTAAGCTAGTCAAGCTAGGTCACGTAAGCTGTGAAAAGAGCTAGGTCAGAAGGAAATTAAACTGTTTGAAAACAAATTAAAGAATAATACACAAAGTAAATACGAAAGGATTCGAAAGAAAAATCCGAACTACTTTCGAGATCGACACAGAATTGCTTAATCCACTCATAATCAGCCAAACAAAGCATAAACGAGAGAGGAGAGGAAGAAGAGTAAAAGAAGGGACACAAGCACTGGACTACAGCAGAGTGACGTCACAGGCCAGGAATCGCCATGGTGACAGTGCAAGGGATGGGGGGGGATACTTACCTGGAGAGGCACAAGGACAAGACGGACAGACGGACGGACAGACAGGGGACTCTTAAAACTAAGACCGCATCAATAATTTAGGCAAGTCTGCTGCAGCTACCGCCAGCCAGATATTCCATTTATCAGATGTCAATTGTCGTTTGTTGTCAGTTTTTCTCCAAGTTTACACGTATTGCATCAAGGTCGAAACCAGTTGTCAGATTATAACATTGGGCATGTAAAATATGACAAAGAACTATGGCACTGAGCTTTCAATTCATATAATAAGATTATGTTCATATAGACTTTGCTTGTATGTTTAATGTGAAGATCCGATCGTTGTCGACCGATATTCAGTGTCGTTTTGTGCCAATAATTCCAAAAAATATTTAATAAACTTATCAGGGACTTGCCCGTTTTAGATTGACAGTTTGTACATCTATAAAAATAGACAGCCTCATCTTTATCCCATAATAAACACAAAGCTAAAGCCCCTAGGATTTGGCAGTGCACCTCTACGTTCACAGCCCAATGGTATAATACACTTTTTCCTGGTAGATCACATTTGAGAGCTGCTGCCTGTCCGGACTCCCATCCCCAGTGCAGTGTCTGGCCGCGAGAAAGCATTTTAACTCTTAAGCCAATTTAAAAGTTAACTCGCTGCACAATAACACTATTCACCGAGTCGTTAACCGCACCGAAAATATGTAGAAATGTGTTTTGGCATCCTCGTGACTAGTGGATGCTGATTGCCTGTGTGCGGTGTGACTTGTCTGACAAGTGTGTGTCTGTGTGCGTGTGACACGTGTGTGTGAGAGATAAATTGGTGTGGAACGTTTGCCGAGCGTGACACAGAAATGAAATCAACGTGTGAGCCAGCAGGCCATCCCGCAGTCAGACCACTGCAGTAAGAGCTCCCCCCGTCGGTGCCCCTTTTAACAGACAGCAGGAGGGTGGGAGAGGGGGCGGAGTCGCGAGCCAGGCTTCAGGACCAGAATGGGCCCTGCACCAATTC
The DNA here is from genome assembly GCA_027123715.1 of Gaidropsarus macrophthalmus. NCBI lineage: Eukaryota > Metazoa > Chordata > Actinopteri > Gadiformes > Gaidropsaridae > Gaidropsarus > Gaidropsarus macrophthalmus. The sequence continues at coordinate 5,048,460 of JAOTIX010000075.1, read as the reverse complement.
ACGGTCACTCCCAAACTATCACCAGCTTTAGTCAACAAAAACAAAAAGAATACACAAAGAAGGAGAAGACCACAGTGACAATACTTTCGGCATTACCCATTCCAGTGGAAAACGAAAAGAGACCAGACAAAAAGAGTGCATCTAAAAAACAAAGGATCACAGGGTGTGTGAATCACAACGTAGGAGAGAAAACAAACTGAGAACAAACGAAAAAGACGATGCTCTTAAAAAGGGGTAATGTATATGTTTGTACATACAAGCAGCAGAATGACCACTAATACACAGAGAGAGAGAGAGAGAGAGAGAGAGCGATAGAGGAATAGATCATTGAAAGCCTGTGTAGCATTGGTGCTCTGATGACGGAAAACAAAACAACAAAACAAAAACAGAAATGGGAAGAACTCAAAACAAAACAAAAACAAAATCAAAACAAATTCGATTGGGGGATGAAATAACATTTACCACTAAGTTTACCATCAGCACAACATGGGCAGGATCAAATCGCTGTAAAAAAGAAACACCAATTGGTTAAGCAGGAAGATTGAGGCACATAGAGTAGGGGGGGAGGGGGGGAGGGCATTGAGGGAGATGTAGGGATCAGAATACAGAGAGGGGGAGGAGAGTCCCTCTCCTCCCCCTCATCCTCCTCCTCCTCCTCCTCATCCATCCATTCTTCCTTTCCCCCGTGTTCCCTTCCCTCTCTGGGGGGGCCTAGGTCCTTACAGGGGTCTCCTCTCACCACTTTAGTCCAGACCGGCCGTCCCCGCCCCTCCCCAGCGTCCTGATTGGCCGTCGCTCGGCCCTCATCCCGTTTCAAAAATAAAACGGACTGAAAAATGCGAGTGCTGATCTGATGGCAAACCGAGCCCCCCTGAACACGGTGCGGGGGTCTCATCTCGGAACCCCGGTGACCGGGGGTCTGATTAGGAGAAACACTTGTGCCTCACCAAACAGGAGCGCAACAGTCTCTACGAAACAAAATACAAATTTAAAAATAAGGACATGCCCGGGGGGGGGTAACGTTTTTAGCCTACATCCTCCTCTGCCGCCCGCGCTGAACAAACACTCATGCTTTGTAAAGGTCAGCACGTCATCCATTGGCCCGGGAACGCGTCGATGGATGCCCACTAGACACAACCCCTCTCTCTCCCCTTCTCTCTCTCTCGCCTCCCAGACAAGATCTACCGCAACGCCTTTCATTCCCCTCAGTGGTGGGGGGGGGAACGTTCATGTACGTTGGTATTCACCGGGAGAAGAGGATGGGCAGCCAGGCTTTGAGCAGTGCTTTGGTCTTTCTAGGCGTTACGACCGCCACGCTGCAGTAGGGCTGGACAGAATTACCGTTGAAATGTTTTGTGTTGATATCATAGGCCAGTGGATCTCAACCCTTTTCTACTAGTGTACCCCGCTCTTAAGATATTTGTTCAGCTGAGTACCCCCTTCAACGCCACGGCACATTTATGTGAGAGAAACAAGAAGAAAATGAGAATAAATATCTGGCAATGTGAATATGAACATTACAAGGGGGCAAATACTCACACTCTGATGAGAATGATTAGATTATTTTCAACATTTTCATAACCAATACTTTAAAAATGCACTCATTTTGTAAAAACAAGTATCCCCTGCAGTACTCCAAAGTACCCCTAGGGGTACGCGTACCCCCATTTGAGAACCACTGCCCTAGGCTATCTGGTGAAATCCAGCTAGTGTGAGCGATAGCTGGCTCCAACACTGCTCAAAGCAGCAGCGGGAGGGTGGGGTGGGTGGGGTGGGGTGGGGTGGGATCGGGTGTGGTGGGGTGGAGGTTTTTTATTTTCCCCCCCCGAGCAGACATGCTGTGCGGGGCGGGCACAAAAAAATAACTGGGGAGAGGATGGGAATGCGTAACCATGGGGACGGAGGCGGTTTTTGGGTGCGGTGGTGTGAGGGTTACCCTGTAAGGTGACTGCATGGCTCGGGTCAGTGTTAACGGACACGCGCTCGCGCACATTCTCAGGCCCATGTTACAAGTCCAACAACACGTGACACGCGCGCCGCGCACACACACACACATACCGTACACAGACACGCACACGCACGATGTTTGGAGGTAGAGACAGGCATCAGGCAGAGGGAGGAGGAGAAGGGAGGGTGGGGGGGGCTGATCTACTCTGCAAGCCATTCAAAGTCTGAGCCGTGGTTACAGCCAATCAGAAACCCGGAGAGCAGCCACAGACACTCAAGAGGAAAACATCCAACACATGGACTAGCCGGAGCATGTGATTCTACGGGACTCGGTCAAAATCACGGCACCCTGAAGCTACCTTGATTTCAAAGTGGATTTTTGGTTTTGGGTCTTTTTGCTCAAAAATCAAGCACCGTGTGACACCTGAGCAGATGGACAACGAGAGTTTAGTGATTTATGAAGCAATAGAAGGGAAGCTGAGAGAGAGAGGCCATTAGCCTACAGGTCACTGTAGAGGGAGTGTTATTACATTGAGATCAATTGCAACGTGGAGTGAAGGGGTGTTGGGGGGGGGGGGGGGGGGGAGGTCTTCTAGGTTTAAAAAATGAAAAATAAAAAAGGTATTATGCGCTCGTACACACTCACTCACACATGCTTTTTAATAGAATTTTAAAAGCAAGCGAAAGATTTATTTCTTCGGTTTTTATTTTTAAGTTATCGGAATTTTTTTTTCATACCATCCTCGAGTTCCTCGCCTGCACACTCATGAGAGGGTGAACCTCCGTAACAAGGCGGTGAAGAATGAAAAAATGACGAAATATATATGCATAAAGCGGTTTACTACTAGCTTGTAAAATGTTCTACTTCTTCTGCGATTGGAATACGAGAGAAACGTCGAATTATGAATTTTACTGCAAGCGGTCTTATTTATGTTTTGAAATGATGAGCATGTTCTTCGATCACAAAAGGGAAAAACGGGGCGAGAGTTTCGCAGCCATGTTTTGACTGTTCTGCCATTGACATTAACGTATGTACATTTTTGTATGTTTAGACATTTTATTCCACTTTAAAAAGAAAAAAAACTCAGGTCTTGGAAAAAACGTTTTTTGATATAAGAATCTTCCTCTCTCTTGGTTTCAGTACCTTTTCTGTGGAGATGTATCCTGTTTTTTTTAAATGTTTTTTTCCTATTCAGCTTTTGTTTCAATTGTCGGCACCGTCACTGACGTCAGAATTAAAGTCCGCCACGCTTTTCTCGCTCTTTTGAGAGCACGTCACACTCGGCCATTTCTACAGACGGCAGAAGAAAAGCGAACCCATGGGGTTAATGGCAAAAGAGGGGGTGACCGCTGACCTCTGACCTTCTCCCTCTCAATGCTCGTAACCCTAGTTCCCGAGCTCAACAAAATATGGAGTTTGACTTGTCTGTTCTGCTGTGAAAAAAAAACTGCACCGAAGCGAAACCTTGGCTTAAAGAAACCGTATGAAACAAAAGGCCTTGTGGTTGTACTTTTTGTCGATAGTACGATAAATGTCTTATTAACCGACCTGAAAAAGCAGATGCATTCTTTTTAAAAATAAGATTGTGTACATAGGACTGTAGTACCGAGTTAATAACTGTTAGCTTGTGGCTTCAGTCCCGGAGACTCCCTTCGATTCAGTGTATTTTGAAGTTTAAAGCAGACTCTGTATCGGTAATACATATCCTTGATTTGTGTATTGGGAGCCCAATAAAGGTGATTTTTACACAAGAGTCCCGGTTTTCCTGTCATCTTCTCCGCCCCACAGCATTTGGAGAGGTGCTGTTTTTGGTTAGCTCATACACCAGCCTCCATCGTAAAGTTCGTCGTTGCTCATACGACAAACTTTACAAAGCACGTAGGCTGAACGATGCTTTCGGTTAACTGGGCCCAGGACTGTGATGTGGTGATTGGCTCCCAGCTGAATTCAAGCTGTCTGCATCCCAGCTGTCCGTATTATGCTTGCTCAGTTAATAAAGTTTCGTTTTTATGTTTTCAATTGAGCAAACTGATACGGAAGAAAGGGCTTAACAACGAATATTCGGATAGTATCTCAAAAGCGCACTTCAGAACTCTGCAAGACAGGTAAGCTAAATACACTTAGGTGGAAATCCAGAGCGAATTGCTTTATTTAAGCAATCATCCAAGTTTATTTTCCGATGTCCGCGTAGGCTATCAACCAGGTGTAGGCCTATCATACAATGATATGGGGTGGAGCCCCCCTAAAACTGGTCCCCTCAGAAACAATACATTAAATAATCATCTTTTGAAGAACAAATGCAAAAATCGTAAAAAATTGAAGATGTACAACTTCGTGCCATGCGCAAGACACATCCGAAATCTTGGGTCAGTCTGGCTAACCGTCAGCGAGATATGCCCGTCATACACAGACACACTCACACCGATGCCACTTGAATTAATAGATAGATTAATATTATTATTAACAGTATACTTATTATAATTACAACCATTCGTTATTATTGTTATTATTAATATTAATAATTGATTTAATATTATTGAATCAATATTAATAATAATAATTAATCAGTCGTGGGCCAGTCTGCTCGATGATTGGCTCTCACAACCGCCACTCGCCTCGAGCCTAAACCAGGAAGTGCTCACTCTCATCGCAGCAACACACAGGCTGGTTTGGACCCTTTATTGTAAATGACGACGTCGCGGAGGCTGAGGAATTATTAATTGAAGTGGCCCATTCCGTGCTTAACAGGTAAGGTTTAACGAGGCGGTGTATTATATATATATATATATTATATCTGTGATTTTGTGACCGATGTAATATCTCTTATAATCTCTCTTGAAATATAATATCCAGAATTGGTTCAAATTCACATAGGGTACTTTGGGTAGTAGCCAATGTGTGGGTTAATGTCCATGTGTTGTGAATATTGCTGTTTATTTGTAATATTCAGTGCTATACCGCTACTATTACTACGTCTGGGTCCCAGAAAGAAAGGTGTCTCATTTGCATATCAGCAAATTGTGTCGGTACGTTCATAACTTCTTTCATTCTTTCAGGTGTGTCTTCTTTATCATCACTGTCTCACCTGTGAACATACCACGAGTTCGCGTGTTTTCAGCCTCAGTGTTTCAACACGCCTGAGTAGCGGCTGTCCATCAAATTAGGAACGCTGAGTCGAAAGCCAGGCCGCGTATGCGCATAGCATACGCGGGAGGATATGGCGTTGTGACGTCATTAGAACCCCTGTCAGCTGTGGAATGAAGTCGGGTGGTTTCTCAACTTTCCAATGTCGTCGTAGGCAGCACGACCTTGTAGCGAGTGTCGGGTTCTGCATGCGTGTGTGTCTCTACTTCCGCCTGTCATTCCTGTCTTTGCTCTGCTCACACGCATGTATATACGGGCCACATATGGGACTCACACTCCTTATGTTTAAATGTTCCGGTTTTTTAAAGAGACTCAAGAATCCACAACTCTTTGTCTAGGCCTCTTATGTCCCTCGACGTCATAACCGCTAAGATACCTAAGAAGCCTATAGACGCCGCACTAGTTTTGTGTGTGGATACGAGCTCCTCCCATTTAAAGACTGTGTTGTTGTCCTGGTCCGGTTCCAGTGTCTTTGTGTCGCTTCTGTCCCCACGTCGACTGCTGAGGTTTACTACCTGATGTTGTGGCTACCGGTGAATCATTGCTCAGCATACAAGGGGAATGTGAGAGGCCTATTGTTCTGCGGTTGCAGACTAGGCCTTGCTCTTATTTTATTTATTTATGTTTTAACCATGGCCATTTCAGGCCCAGGCACAGACCTGGTGGGTGATGTCATATCATTATTAATGCACACGGCACTTAAAAGTGCTCATTCGTCTCTCTCATATTCCTATCTTTCAACATGTGTCCTTCTCCTGTATATTTTGTTATTTTACTCTATTCCCATATCGACCGCTCTGTCCAGTACCCATTCCCATTGTTCCCAGTTAAGCAGCTAACTGAAATGGATCCACCACCGGGCAGGAATAGCAGCTAACTGCCTAGCTAGCTGCCAGTGACCCAACGTGATGAATCACTTCCGCCTTTCTGTCTCTGTTTCTTCCTCTCTCTCTCTCTCTCTCTCTCTGCTTCCTCATTCTACCCCCCGATACAGGATGTTACTGCGAATATTTCTCTGCAGCGTTGTCCCGGTTCTCACGGCCGCCGGTGATGGGCGGCAGGAACCCAGGACTCCAATGGCTGATGCTCTTCCCCCTACTCCTCACCCCTCTCCCTCACCTTCGTCTTCGGGTCCTGCTCCGCTGCTGCTGGTGTCGTTTGACGGCTTCCGGGCGGACTACCTGCAGCAGTACCACCTGCCCAACCTGGAGCTGCTGTACAGGGGCGGAGTGCTGGTGGAGGAGCTGACCAATGTCTTCACCACCAAGACCTTCCCCAACCACTACAGCCTGGTAGGTGCAAGCTAGCTTGCCAACTGGAGCTGGCTCGCTAACTAGCCAGAGCGAAACTGATCCCCTCGGAAACAATACACTAATCATCATTTGAAAATCTAATGCAAAAATCTTCAAAATCGAGGATGTGTGTGTGTGTGTGTGAGAGTGACCGTTGTCTCCATTGTCTCCATTGCCTTCACCACCAAGACCTTCCCCAGCCACTACAACACTGCACCAAGGTGCAGCTAGCTTGCTGACTCGAGGTCAGCAAGCTAGCTGACCTCACTTATCGCTTACTCACACCCAGACCTTCCAGAACAGCACACCCAGTAGTCCAGCTAGCCAGCTCACTCCTAGCTAACTACCACCAAGACCTTCCACAGCCACTACTGCCTCAAGGGCTAGCTATCTCACATGCTAGCAGTGATGAAAATAAATGCCAAATTCTGCATTAATATCTGCTACCCAGCTAAGACTTTAGAACCAATGTAGCATGGTGAATACGATCCACTGAGTTCAGGAGACAGGCAAGTAAACAAACAGGCATGTAAACAAACACGACAAACAAACAAATGGTCAACAAACGACAGAGCTAATATCAGGCGTCCAGCGACACATTTGAAACATTTTCGTCTCTCACTTTAGTTTGTTTTAATTTTTGTATATTTTTTTGTTGTTGTTTGTTAGTTGAAAGAGAGACAGGAAATGGGAGGCAGAGAGAAGGGGAATGACATTGCAGGAAAGGGCCGCTCGGGACGGGATTCGAACCGGGGCCGCCTGCAGAGAGGACTACAGCCTCAACGCATGGGTCCGGTGAGGTGCTCTACCATCTGAGCTAAACACCAGGCCGTTTGTGTTTTGTCATTCGTCCGGTCAGGTAACAGGTCTGTACGCAGAGTCCCACGGGATCATGGCCAGCAGCATGTTCGACGCGGCCAGCAACAAGACGTTCAGCATCGCGCAGGGCAAGGACCCCTTCTGGTGGAACCAGGCGCTGCCGCTGTGGGTGACGGCGCTGGACTCCAACTACAGCACCGCCGCCGCCATGTGGCCCGGCTCGGACGTGGCCATCCGCAATCGCACCCCCACGCACTTCCTGCCGTACGACGCCGGCGTCACGTTCGCCCAGCGGCTGGGGAACGTCAGTGCCTGGCTCAAGGGCAGCGCGGAGGTGGGGATGAGAGTGTTTTCCTGTCAATACTGTGACGGATTTTGGAATGTGACGGGATTTTGAATTCGATGTTGCTGACGTAAATGACAGCATCACCCGTGATTGGCTATGAGTGATTCACACTTTAAGCTAAAAGTTATAATATAATATAATGTTATAATTTAAAATAATATAATAATTGTTTGTCTTTATATAATGGTAAACTATTACTAACTGTGTGATGTTTTCTCTCTCTCTCTCTCTCTCTCTCTCTCTCCCTTGTGTGTGTCTCTTGTCTTGTGTGTCTGTGTGCGTGTGCGTGTGTGTGTGTCCGTGTGTGTCGACCACAGGAGAAAGGGGTGATGTTTGCAGCGCTCTACTGGGAGGAACCGGACCGTACCGGTCACCGGTTCGGACCGGACAACACAACCGCCATGGCCGAGGCTCTGAGACAGGTGAAAACTAGAGACGCCCCAAAATGAGTGGTTGATTTTAGATGATGCTGGAAGTGTGTGTGTGTGTGTGTGTGTGTGTGTGTGTGTGTGTGTGTGTCCCAGAGATGGGGGGACTCGAGTCTAGTGACTTGACTCGAGTCAGACTTAAGTCGCCAGATTGAGGACTTGTGACTTG
>JAOTIX010000075.1:4914801-4927950 GCA_027123715.1 Gaidropsarus macrophthalmus | reverse complement strand
TATTTTGAACTCTTTGAAAAACACACTCGTGCAAATTAATTCCAAATTGCACTCGAAACCATATGATTACCTATACTTATACTACAACTCTCTTGAATCCTCTCAAAATTAATATTGACAATAAAGGCCTCTTTATTGTGTGAGGCCTAGAGTACTTTTACAAGGGCTGTCATAACAATTCAATATTTGGTTTAGTTACTGTTGAGTAATGATTATGTCAAGGACTACTCGCAGTGTACATGGTACATTCAGCAGTTTTTTTAATGGCTTACTGTCAAAATAAGTAACCCATCTTTCTCAATTGCTGTCTAGATGGGTGAAGTGTGGAATGATCTTCAGCCAAAACTTGGATTTCTCTTTAGTAATAATGGGATGCAGCCCCCGTTTTAAACCACCATTCTACACGGGCAGTTACAGACTACACTGTAACCGTCCCTTCTCGCTGCGAGCTAAAAGATGACGTTACCCAGCGTTAAACTTTGGCTAAAAAATGGAATCCAGTGTTCTATATTGACAATGATTTTTTGCAACATAATCATATGCAAGGATGCTTTGTTGTAATTGCTGTATTGCCTCAAAACTGAGAACTGACAAAAGTAATATAAGAAATATATATATATTTTTTTTCTTTTACATATCACTGTAAAATCTACTCAGAGCGGTGGAGGAGAAAAACCCTGTATGTTTAATTAAGGGGCTGTCGATGTCAGATATATTTTTGTTCATTCCATTCTATGATGAGCCAAATGTGTAAATACAGAACACTCCGGATGAGTTGCACAAGAGCAGAAGAATAGGTGGCCTTTCTTTAGCTGGAGCAGGTCAAGTGTCTTATTTGTCTTGGATCATATTTGCCAATGCGTTTTTGCATCTGAATAACTGGAAAGCACATGTGGTTATATTCAAAAAATATCAATGTACCATAACTGAAGTATTTTCATAAAATAATGGCTTGCTTTATTGAAGTCACAGAATAGTTTATTAGATCCTTGCTAAGAGAGCTTCCGTCATTCCAATGTTTTTTTTATTGCAACGCCAATCATGCTTAAGACAAAAAGCTTGCACATGTCTTAAAACACAAGTGGTATTCGAATAATTTACCTGATGAAATATGTTCTATTTTGTACATATTTTTAACAAGCGGTTTACCGTTTTTCCAACAAAATATGTTCTCACTGTAATATCTATTGCTGGTTGTGATGTAGGTTCAGTTGGAAAACTTTTGTATAATACCTTTTTTCCATTTATGGTAATGAAAGTTTCATATATTCTTGTATGAATAGATGTTATTATGGAACATCATTCCTACACTATATCAAAGGGACTTGGGCTGCCTGAAACTAAAGCTAAATCATTTACACTCTAATTCACTCACATGAAATTAGCGAAGACTTTTTGCACAGATGACTCATTCTTAAGGCTTAATGAACATAAAGAAAATGTTCCTGTTTCATGAAGGTTAAATTTGTTTGTAGGTTGACAGTTGGATGACATTATTGAGTCATGTGTAAACATTTGAAGTATAAAGATATCTTTCAATGGAACAAGTTTATTTTCCTGAATGTATTTACAATCTGTGTATGAAAATTTTTGATCAGCCAATGTTACAACGTACTGTGTGGAACAGATTGAACTTGCACAAGAATACAGTATGTTGGATGTTTACTAAAGCACATATCATGTGTAAGGACCGGTAGTAACCCCCTCCCTGTTTAACCAACTCTAACACATGATAACACAAAAGCTAAATAAATGTTTACACCTTTATGAAGACATCAGTTTTTAAGGTATTGCAGACCATCCTTGGGCGTCTCTCAGAGGTCATCTACCTCATCCAATGTGTGGCTCAGGATCTTGTCTTGACCTTGGAACATGAAATAGCCTAGGAATTTCTTCTTCTGTAACAAGAGTGGAAACCAAAGGATATCGTCTGCCCACATCAGGTCAAAGGGTATTTTGTCAATATCAAACCACTGGGGCCTCATCTCTGCAGGGATGAGAGTAAGGGGAAATAATCAATTACAAAACACAACAAGGAGACAGTGTTATTCAGCTTGGGTTGAATCGATTATGCTAAAGAAATGTAGACACAAGAAGCCTCTTTATTATGGATTGATTAAGAAAATATGGCTTCAAGAAAAATAACTGAAAATGTTGGGTGGGTGTAGGCTGGTAGATAATGGAAGAAAAACATCTATCTACATAATAGATATTCATGTATTTTGTCCACAAAATATTATATGTATATTATATTTCATATGTATTTGTGTAGTCATACCATCAGATTCTGTTGGTTCTCCATTATAGGAGTCCGACCTGAAAATATGCACATCAAGCAGTTCTTTTTCTCCAACAAATTCAAATTTTATATTTCCAATCTTGTCAAGAACGTTCACTTCAAGACCGCTTTCTTCTTTTAGTTCCCTAAAAAAACCCAAAAGTTAGAAAGGTTCACTCCATTACTAGGTCTCTTCATGACATAAAACATACTCCACACTACACCCCTACCGTCTTGCAGCATCTTCAATGGTCTCTCCTGTCTGAACCTTCCCGCCAAATCCATTCCATTTCCCTGCCCCAAAACCTCGCTTCTTCATGCCAAGCAAAATTCGCCCAGGTTCGACCACAAGGACCAGGGTGAGTAGTTTTGAGGTTGTCATTTCACCTATAGGAAAGCACAGAAGAAATATTAGAAACAAAGCTATGCCTCACGTTTCTACTTTTGAAACAGTGTTTACCTGTCAGCGCAGGTAATCCAAAAATAGCCACGCAGGGAGACTTGCTGGATGCTGAAGAATTCAAATCAGGCCACCGCATGGGTCACAAGTGTTACATTCAAACAGGCTCGATTTGACATATAGTGGATTTGCTCTTTATCACCAGAGAGATGGCACAGCCGTGAGTAATGACTTGTATTTAAACATTAAAATTCAATTATATATATTGTATCTCTTTGAACATATTTCGTTCATCAAATGTACGAGTTTGTTCCACAAGGTAGGAACTATTCATTCAGTGCGCTCAGGGAAAGAGGACTTATTTTGTCTGCGAACAATTCAAACGCTGTAGTACGCAAGCGCAACTTGCGTTACGAAATGACCCACACAGATAAATGACATTTAAAAGCCAAGTATGCAGTATTTCAGTTGCCCAAAAAGATATCTGCATACGACAATAGCCTTCATGAAAAAGACCCCACATAACCTGAAAGGCAAAAGTACCTCCGACCAAAAGTGGCTTGTGCGACAGCTAAACGACCCATATGTAAAGGCAGCTCACGTCCACAATTACCGATGTAGAAGTGCCTTCAAGCTTTTGGAAATCGACGACAAATACAGCATTTTGAAACCGGGAGCCAATGTCATTGATTGTGGGGCAGCGCCGGGTGCTTGGAGTCAGATTGCAGTACAGAGAGTTAATTCAACTGGAGCAAGTGAGTGACACCATTCCCTTCACCTCATACTTTCGTATGGGGGGGATTAGATGCTTTATTTTACACAGTTCAAAATATGAAGTGATTGCACGAAGATAACCCTGTTATTTCTATCCCAGATACAGAGCTGCCCCGTGGTACAGTTGTTGGTATCGACCTTCTGAACATTGCGCCTCTAGATGGCGCGCATTTCCTTTCTAGTCACGACGTCACTGACCCCGCCACACACGCAAGGCTGCAAGAACTGCTGCCCAACGCCAAGGCTGATGTCATCCTCAGTGACATGGCACCCAACGCCAGTGGATTTAAAGATATGGATCACGAGAAACTCATCACCATGTGTTTGACACTGGTTGACTTAAGTGAGAAGATCCTACAACCAGGCGGCACCTTGGTGTGCAAATATTGGGATGGCTTTCTGGCTAATACGCTTCAGAATAGATTGTCTTCTGTGTTTATGAGCGTTCGGCCTCTGAAGCCGAAGGCAAGTAGGAAGGACTCGGCTGAAAAGTTTTTCCTTGCAAAGATGTACAGAGGAGCTAAGTAATGATTTTTTGTATGACAATAAACTGAATTGACGTGAACACTCCCCCTTACACTCATTATTATCTCTAGGCTGCATCTATTTTGCAACTCCGTCAACTATAGTGACATAATTCACATTTCTTCCAGAAGATGGCACTGTTGTGACTTAGAATCCAACCTGTCTACAGTACATTGGCCAGCGTCTGTTTCTTTTCCTTTCTGCAACGTGAACACAGTATACATACTAACTAAAGCCAGATGAGCCCATGCAAGAAGAATAATCAGAAGCAGATTTCTCAAGAGCACAATGAAGCCCGTTCACCGCTGACGTTGTTTGCCCAGAGTGTTGCCATTCTATGAAGTCAATAGGGTATTTGTTTTGTAAAAGAAAGTCATTTTCCAATACTGATCAGGCTAATAAATGACAGTCAATCATGTAGAAAGATGTAATCAGGCTCCTATTAACAGTAAATGGAGTGCATGAAAGACCCACGTGCAACGTTGAAAGCCAATCCACCATTTGCACTTTTGGATTTTTGACTTCTGCAATCAGATATTGCACTTTGTCTATCTTACTATATATTTAGGTTCAGTGGAGTTTGAAACTATCTGAACTAAATGACATGAGATGATAAATAAGAGGTGGTCTAGCATGTAGGGGGGATCATAATGTGTATATTATGGCCTTTTGTGGTGAAGCGTGTCCTTTAAATCTATCTCACCATTTCCCAGTTTTAATAACAGTTGCACAGCATTATATACAAGAGTCTCATACAGATGCTCATAACCATTAAAAGCAAACCTCAAATCTCAAGTGAGAAGAAAAAGTACATGTACAATTATTGGATTCAGCTGAAGTTACAACTTGTGAAAGGTGGACCTGAGGGTAACCTCCAAGTTACAATATATTAGTTTCATTACAGGAGAGAGGCTCCGTATGTTCAGACACTTGAGGGCACTTTAGCTGGAGATGTTGTAGGTGAGCTTCAGTTTGACACTTCCTTGATGCAAAGACGGGACATCTGTTTCTTTTTCTCTGAAGTGTGTAACGACGTCATTAGATGAAATGGTGCTGTATCTTATTTCCAAGGGGAAATTCACTTGTATCAAACACCAGTAATGGAAGCCAGGGCAAACACACTACACAGGGAAGGAAACCTCCCATAAAATCCATGTATCTGTGTTTACAATCCTATATGCACAATATGAATACATATTAACAGTTGAGTTCGCTAGCAGGGGGCCTACACTGCTTCAGATTTAGCTGAGTAAACGGGGAAACCTGCGGTGAGGATCGACCAGCAGCCTTGCATCCAGCACCTTACGCAAATAGAGAGAGCTGTAGCAATGCACGGCAGTGCTCCACGTGGATGGAGATATCAAGGTGGTGTTTTGTGATGGGAGGGTTGTGCAATTTTCCTGGGCTTGTCTACAGAACACAAGCCCATGTTCTCACTCTTCTGTGGCGGTGCAGTATCTATGTACCGTATGTGCATGCATATGTATGTATGTATGTATGCTATGTATTAATCATTGATGACAGCTCAGGAAAACAGCATGATGGTGAGTTGCACATGTGTGTCAGTGTTGGCCCTATCTGTCCAATGACTTTTCAGTAGGATTATTTTAAACCGTGTGTGTGAGAGAGAAAGGAAACGCGAGGGGCTAGGGTGGTGGGGGTGGTGTTAACACCAGAGTTATGATCAGCATTTATCGCTGAACTCGCACGCGTTTTGCAGCACCGAAGCAAAGTAGGGAAATTGATGAATGACGCGCTTCATCCCAAACATCATAAGCACGGGTCCATTTACCGCAATGCTGAAATATTGTTCTAACCAACGAACCCCTCGGTTCAACTGTCTGATGGATGATTTACAGCGCGGGGAAATAAAGGTACTAGTGAACCAGCATGCCACAGAACACAACAGATGGCATAAGCTCTGCCTCTCCATGTCTGTTGCTTATTTAACTCGAGTTCACTAATGACTACAAACAACTCTCGGAAACCAAGTGACATTCCTTTAAAGGGTGAGAAGCGGAAGCCGGCAGTGCTAGCCCCTAATGACGGGCCAGGTCAAAGGTTAATTCACTCTTGTCTGGCCAGCTGGTGGGCTGTATATGAATATTAGTAAATTAATAGGAGAATCAGGGACAGCTGGTGCGCCTTGAATAGAAACTCCTGATGTGTTTCAATTTAATCAGGACTCTGAAAACCTTTAAAAAAATGATGCGAACATTTCAGTTGACTTCCAGAGTTAACATGCACTTTAAATGTCTAAAATGATACTGCAGGTTTGAAAGCATTTTGTTCCTGCTTACCTTTGGTAAAATGTGACGGTTCGTTGTCAATGAGAGATTCATGGATATTTGCGAATTCAAATATAAAGGTTAAACAGAATAGGAACATGAGGCTGCATTAAAAGCAGCTCATATAAAAACCTACCTCAAACTACTTTTGAGCATGATGAATGCATACTAACCCATACTTAAAGATGCGAGAAGGGATATTTCCCATGCATTTCCTTATGCGTTTACTTTTCCACATCAGTGGATAAACCATATCAGGGCTTTTTGAAAAAAATAAAAAACCCACACATATTTACTTATTCTTCATTATGTGTTCTTCATTATTCTGTGCGAGGTCCTGAAAAGGAAAAGGAAAAGGAAATGTTTAAAATGCAAATCCCCCCACCCCACCCCCCTCACATCTGATGAAATTCAACAGGAAATTAAAGTAAGGGATCCCTCTGCTAACCACGTTCGTGACTGTTGATTCTGAGAAGCGTGGCTGTGTGACTGGCAGAATGCGACGCTCCAATGAAAACATTCATCCTTCCTGCTTGAACTGCCCCTGTCCAAACATGTGGGCTGGATGATCCAAGATTGCATCCAGTAACACAGAGAAATGACTTGGCTTAATGATCATTCCTATGCAACCAAGCTCAGCCTGGAGCTCCACTTTAATGACCCCCACCCCTTCAAAATCACAGTGGGGTTGTTGTTGTTGACGCTGCATCTTTATTGGCTCTTTCTAGATTGGACCGGAAACATATTTTTGGCGCTTTGTTTATATTAGCTTTTTGGCAAACAACTTGACATCAATGACATTTGACTGCGTTGCCGAATAGACAGTGGGCGTATTAGACCAGCACGCAAAGTGAATATTCATAGGCTACCTGGTGAGACAATGTGTTGCCAGGTTACGGATAGAGGTGTCACGGCGCATGTCCTGAAGAGTTGAAGCAGCGGTGAGGAAATCTCACAGCGTGATGCTTTTAACCGTTATTATTGCAACAGGAGATACATTAGCAGGGGCGCAAATGGCAGCGTGCACGAGCGATTTCGAATAACAAGAAAACACTCTCACCTGCAGGTAGCCTACTGGTGCTAGGCGGTGGCCGTCACGTGGTTATTACAGTTTGCATATTTAATGCAACCCTGAGAATTGCAGCGTAAGTGATACGAATAGAACATGAGTGACGATGTTGTGAGAAACACCCTGTGATGAAAAAAATAACAAGTAGTCCACGAATCAATAATCGGATTACTTCTGGGTTTGATGGTCAAGATGTCCTTCAGATGTAATGAAGGACAGTGTTGCATTGCAATGACGTCATTTGACATAACCATATTGATGTGCAGGGTATGTGATTGATTATACTGCCTATATGATTTTGTAGAAATATCTAAAATGTACCTAGATAATGTCAACGTAAGGCAGATGGATTCCTGCACATTAATCATCATGTTCAGACTTCAAATTTAAACGGTAAAGATATGAAATAGGCTGCAGTACAAAAATAAATACAATTAACAAAAAGGACACATTAGGGCACCAACTTAGTGTGGACATCTTGGCGAAATTAAACCATCTGGTCTGCGCTGCCTCATATCAAGAACCACCCCCCCCCCCCATCCAATTTTATTTTACAATTATCCATTCACTTCATCACTACCATGATCAGTATTATCCTCCTCCTCCTCTTCATCCCCCTGTCATCATCATCACCCATCCCCTAATCAGGGAAAAGATAGCCCTCCTTTCAGTGCGTTTGTAAACCCCCTCCAGTGAATCTATTTATGACTCAGGGCCTCCTGACAGCGTCAAGGAGGGACTCCTCAGGAATAGCAGCAGAGATCGGCGCAGTGGGATTGTCATTAAGCGGGGACCCTCGTCTGAATGCCACCACCACACATAGACACACATGCACTCACACGCACACATACGTACACACACGCATATTAGGGGCCTCAAACTCATGCACACACAATCATGTACACATACATACACACACACATGCACAAGCACACGCACACACAAGCACATACGTGAGAGACACGGCAGCAACACAACCCGACCTCTCCAGATCTTTTATACTTGGAGAGACCTTGTTAAACTGCAATTTATACTGCGCAGCACTAAAGTGGTGATGGGGAAGGGGGGGGGATTTCAATAATGCACTGGTTATGTATTAAATTATGCACTGAAGTTTACTTCGTTTCATGCTGTTGTGTTCTGAAACGGTTTAATCTGAAAGGGATATATCTCCCGTATGTAAATACGTGCCTGAATTAGAGCAGGGCTTTTTAAAGTTAGTTTTTGGAGTTAGTGAACCATCCGCAATCCGTCTTCATCTCTATTTTTCTTTCAATGTTATTTTTTTAAGGGACATGCATAAAAGGTGCCCACCATTTAATTAAACGGCCAATCCCACTCAATACGAACAAGTGTTTAATGTCAGTGGTTTTAAGCAGCGGTTTATTGGACATGCCACTGCTATCACAACTTTTTAAAGACAAGGCCAGTCTTTTTTAAGTTTAGCCACATTAGGGACCAATTCACAACTAACAAATGAATCCCTACTGCAAATGAATAATAAAGAGTTTGGTTTCACTTTCGCTTTACTCGGACGTTTCAACAAATATGGTGCTGGAATTCCTTATGAGGATCGATTCTACTGACCCGAGACACAGCATGGATCCTGTGACTTGCTGTGATGTGCTTATGGACGTCTATGGCACAGACAGTGAGGGCCATCTGCTGTGTGCAAAACAAGTCACTAATCGAGGGCAAGGGAAAACATTGTCACGTTTTGGTCATTTAGTTGACCATGGTGTCTGTGATTTGAACAAACAAACAAAGATAACCCTGTTCAAATATGCTGCACAGAAATGCGTTTTTGGTTTATATAGCCTACAACGCAAGTCTAGCTAGTGGTTTGGGTTGATAAATAGCCTTATTAAGTCCTTATGAGCACAAATGACCTTTTAAATGTATTTTACTTACTAAATTGACAGGTGTGAGGCCCTTCCTTTGAATGCCAGGAAAGACCTGGCTGGTAGATTCACAGATAGGCCCAAAATGAAATGCTATGCATCAGTAAATGAATACTGAGCATTACACAGATGGCGTTGGGGCTTATTCTGCAATATCTTGCTTGGTTAATATTACTGAAAGGAAAATACTGCAGTCTGGGACTGCGACTTAAACGATTATAAAAAACATTTTATAACAAGCATTAATACAACAAACCTAAAGCTATTTTTACCTATGACTCGTATAATCGGAATACAAAATGTACATGATTTACCATGATTCATGCTTTTTCTTTTTTTTATTAAAGTTTATTACATATTGGCCGTGTGCTGCAACTTCATTGCCATAATGAATAATGCACATTCATCAACTCCAACACTTCCCCTTTAAAAATTCAATGCACTTAAACAACTAAAGGTAATGACTGAGAGATCCCCCCTGATGCCTTAAGAAGCCTGAGTAGAAACTGGGCACTCATTGTGGAGTACACACACACTCATTAATCTTTGTCAAGATGCCGAGGGCGGACTTGGACGCCTCAGACGCCGCTGGACTTCCTGTCACAAGGATCCATGTTGCATTTGCTGCTTGCTATACAATCACAGTCGCTCTGTAGCATAGGGCTTTGTCTGGCATTCCCATACGTGTTTTTTTTCTCCCTTTCCGTCCCTTAAGGGCGCGTACTAGGTCTTTCTTTTGTGTGAGGAAGACAGACTGTTATTGTTCTGGTTTTTTTGTTCTTGGCGTTAGTTGTTGTGATGGCTGACGTCGTCGTTCATTCCTGAAGACTTCTAAGGATTTGACCTATTGGGTCCGGCGAAGAAATTGTTCTTCATCCACGCGTCCAGAGAAGAGGGAGAAAGTTGTGTTTCGGAAGGGTTGGCAGCAAGGCCACTGTTGTGGAAGTTATAATAAACCCAAACTCTGTCATCTCTGTTACTGCAAGTTGTGTTTTATATATGTATTGTATTTCAGCTCTCGTCTTCAATGCTCTACCTTTGCCTGAAGTTCTTGTGTATTCATTTATAGCTGAAGTGTTCTCTCTGAATTCAACCTGAGCATTGGGAATAGTTCCCATAACTACACCTTTTGTGATAGTCATTATACGGTCGTTAAGATGTTAATGCTCGTTCTCTATCGTACTGCTTATTGTTTTTATTTTATTTCATTTTATTTATTTATTCTTATTGTCTTACATCATTCATGATTATTCTGCATTCTGTATTGCAAAGCACTTCGGTGCTTTTTTTTATAAATAAAGTTGACATTGACATTGATATTGACATTAAAGGGGAACTCTGGTGTAAAATATTTATCAGATTCTACCAAAATGCTATATGTTTGTGTCATGGGGCCATCGACTGATGTCAAAAAGAAATCGCTTTTTGCAAGCCTCTTGCAAGGCTAGAAGTAGCCTGACACCTCTTTGGTAGTATAATGACAACGTTGTAAGTGTACAGATAGTTATTAAAATGCATATTTTATACACACAATAAATACCTTCAGTAGTTCACCCGTCAACGTCCTTTTTGAGACTGAAACAGTCGATTGAAAACGCAGAACAAGCCTGCTCGCTTGTAAAGTCTACAATACAGGCTTGCTTGAGACTGTTTCAGTCTCAAAAAGGATATAACGTCGATGGGCTGAACTACTGAAGGTATTGTGTGTATAAAATATGCTTTTTAATAAACTATCTGTACACAAAGTTATCAATGCCTCGTTTTATATGTTAAGACCCTCATGATACTCCCAAAGAAGTTTAAGTGGTTTAATTCGCATTTTGGTAGAATGGGATAAAAACATCTAAGCTAGCTTTGCGTCCTATATGATTTCTTTTGCTCTATATCAAACGTTGCAACTCGTTATCATACTAAACATATTCCCAGAACCATTTTACACCAGAGTTCCCCTTTAACACGCAATTGCCCTTTTGTAATGATTTTGTTCATTCATCACAGTTAGGTTTTACAGTCTACACTGCAACCAAAACATCATTGTCTCGTTGTGATGTTTACAAGCTTCAGAAAACAGTCCTTTTTCTTATTTCTTTATGAACCGCATTATTTTCATCCGTCTCAAGAGAAATGCAAAATCCGTAACCATCCCAAGGGTGCGTGACGCAGTGGAATTCAAGGAAATCTGATGTTAGGGTATGTTTTGCTATTTACCACAGGAAGTTACACGGAAAAGGCTTTGAAGTTTGACTAGGCTACGACAGCATGCATCGGAGAGGGCTCACTTTCTGTTTGTTTGTTTCTTTGTGTTCGCATCCGCTGCTGTTTAGCAAACAGGCTCGGCGAATACAAGGGACATTTCCCTCAAGATGCTTGGGAAAAAAATCTCTTGGTCTCTCGTAATGCATAATGAATATGCAACAGTGTTTTCCAGGTTTAACCTTTAGGCGCTGCCTGCTTCTAAGCTCGCTTTGACGGCTTTTAAAGAAATGTGAAAGCAAAGAAAAAATACGATCTGAACGTAGGGGCTTGTACGAAGAAGACGAGACCACATGGGAGGACAAAACACACAAACAACATCATCCCACAACCTGTTTTTTATTATAAGGGAATGGCTGCATGCAGTATGAAATGAGAGACGAGGTCACCCATTAGTTTGGAAGCGAGGGGAGGTGAGGGGCGGTCTGATGGGACGAGGAGCCACACCTGAGTCCCATTACCACCTCCTCCTCCGTCATGTTGAGCATGTGCTGAGCTCCACCTGGAGGTTCCTAAACAAAGCCATGGAAGACGAGGCCCATGTTACAGGCTGGATGGCTTCACGCGCAACTTTCAGAATCACTCCATGCAGCCAGACGCTTTGTTTTTTAGTGGCTGAAGTTTATTTGGGGATATGTGAGTCAAACTAATGAAACCATATTCAAATAGGATTTTGGATTGTTGTGACTCGATGTATTTACAGAACGGCGTGATACTGAGTTGTATGATGATGCAATACATAGCATTTCCCCCTACTGTGAATTGCAGTGGATTCTTGGGCGTCTTTGAATGTGAATTATTTGTATTGTCCTCATATTTTTGCATGTTATAATTGTGTTGTTGGCCTTCGTGTTTGTAAAAAATATGAATTATACATATGTATGTCAATGATGCATGTGTTTCTCGATTTTATGGTGAGGTTAAAATCCGTTGTTCAGGAAAATGACCTTCTACAATATATATAAGCGCTGCATTGCATTTGAAACGTGAGGTTAAAGCTGAGGCTTTATTTTGTTGTTGGATTGAAGAATGGAATCAAATAATCCAAAACAAAATATATTTGTCTGAAAATCACATTCTGGAGGCTGGGGTAAAAAATGTTTGAAGCCAACTGAACCGTTAAATGGAAGTTTCCACTCAGGTTCACAGCCACACCATTTCCAATTCTTTTTGATACACCTCTTTATTCCTTCTTTCTTCAAACCGTGCACTTTAACAATGTTGTGAGGCCTGCGAGGGCAACAGTTGGGTCATTCTTCGTGGCTGGTTAGTATTTATACAGCAATTTGGGTAAAGGACAGCGGGCGAGGCAGGCAAACTGCTGGTGGGATGAAGGCCCATACATCCCAAACGAAGCAGGGGCTCGAGCCCACTGCTGGACCCATACCTTATCCCATCACACCCTGCCCTTCTACCAACCCCAGTCCACTTACAACAGATGAAATCCCCTGACTCGGCCCCATTCAATCACCACTTGGTTCCAATGGGGTCGAATGATTGAGAAGCCATCTTGCACACAGCTGTGGTTGATGTCTGGGCTGAGATCTAAGAGCTTTACTGATTCCTGGTTTAACCCCCCCACACACACCTACACACACACACACACACACACACACACACACACACACACACACACACACACACACACACACACACACACA
>JAOTIX010000075.1:4870888-4882134 GCA_027123715.1 Gaidropsarus macrophthalmus | reverse complement strand
TATCTGTATTTGACCTTTTCTTTTGTATACAGACATCCGTTTCCAGTAGGAGCTAGAATAACTTAAAGGAGTTAAAGTGATTTTAAAGCAAAGCATCCGCTTTACCGCTTTGATTTCACATGTGTTGCCATGGCGACCCCAGACAGTCGGCCTGATGAGCTACAATAACTTTGTTTTCTTATTGTAGACTGTGTCAAGGGTCTGAAATGACGCCCTCTGAGAATTCATTGGCCCCAAGTATTGCCTTGTGTTGGCCATTTGGAGGCACAATCAAGCAACATTAAAGTTGCAATGTGTGGCAGTTCAACTTGTATGCGGCTTAAAACAACCTGGTTGTATACAGTATGTGGTCAATGCTGGTGAATGATTGCTTTCCAATACGTTATCAATAAAATCCCATCCTATAACTGATCTAGTCAACGCATGACAAAATGCTGACCAGCCCGTATCCCTGTCTTGGTAAACAAGAATCTACACAATAATTTGACATCCAATTGCACAGCCTGTTAGATCGGACAACATACTGGAGTTGTTTATATATATACACAACAGTGTTTAGCCCATATTATAGTATTGTTTGCTGTTTGGCTGAAATCACTTGTCAAACTGTACAGAGATCAGCGCTCCTGCAGTATCATCTATCAGGACAGACACTGATAAGGGACGTACCCCATGTTTTATTCACAGCCTCTTTCGTTGTTGTCTAAGATCACCGCTGTGAGCTCATCCCTTTACCAAAGTAGTTGGTAACTACAACATTCAGAAGTAGCAACTTTAATAACCCTTGTCTGAGGATGGCAAATATTAAATGTTGAACACACAATTGCCACTCAAACAAAGAAAGAAGACAGAAGAAAACCATTTCCAAACCGCCTAGTTTCCCCTCAATTTTAATTTTAGATTGCTTTCTTTTCCATTTGACTGTCCACCTATAATGAAGATGGAACAGCGGCTATCCTTTTGTAGAGCCAATTAGAATAATATGAATTGGTGTGTGGAATAATAGTTACAACATCAAATAAACACTGCAGATGTTGTATGAAGCTCCTTCATTCACTCCACCAAATTCATTGCAATCGATGATCCAATCCTGTTCCTGACATTGAGTAGCTCACGAGAGAGAAGAGAGAAGATTAAAAGGCAGAAGCTGGTTGTTTTTTTGTTTAAACACAGTATGAGCAGACTGCGGTAGAGGATGTTTCACACTGGGAAAATCTCAACTTTCCTTCCTGTGTTATTGAGCTGATTTTGTGAGCCGTCTGGTATAAATAGCACGGAATAGTATGTTTCCTTTTTAACAGATAAATAGTCAACTGAATACAGGAAATATGAAAGACATGAACGAGAATGTGATGAAGCTACTCAAATAAAGAGAAATAAATAAAATATCAGCCCATTTCCTGTAAAATAGAAAATCAGGAAAATCTTCCAGTACATTTAATATCTGAAATATATTTCTTGTGGCAAGATATGCATAACAGAACATTTACATCATAATGGAGCTGTGTGATTCATTGTGACAAAATCCCTGATCCGTGAATGTTTTCCCTTGAGCTGACCTTGTCAGCAGCCAAACCGTTGCCACATTTCAAAAGATTGTCATTTCCTTTTCAACTCCATGTTCTAAAAGCTGAGAGTTTGCATATGGCACAGCCACTGTGAATGTTGGTTACTTTGCACACAGGAGGAGGAATCACCTTGGACAGTGATTTTATGCAATCACACAATCAGGGACACCTTCTGGATACTTTGGTGGAAAGGCGAGTGAGATTAGAAGGACTTTGATACTGATCAGAGTCGATCAAGCAAGTGCCTAAGCAATCAAATGCAGGCTGAGAACCAAGAGGTTGATTGCATGGGCTACAAAACACATTCCTGGGACAGAATACAGTATTCATGATCATTTTCCCCAATGCGTCAATACATACATTCACTGTTATCTGACGGTAAACCTTTAAAACCTTGATACTGCCAATTGATGATGGAGGATTTGATATTGACTTATACTCACTTTTTTGAACAAGACAAACTGGACCAGACAAGGATATATGGGTTGAAAGAGTTAAAAGCGCAGTTTGGAAATCGAACCTGGGCTGCTGCCACAGGGCATGCTGCCTAAGTGGTGAGCACAGGAGTGGGTGGGGGCGCCAGGGTCAACCCACATGGAGGCGGTTCTGGATCGTTGCTAGCGTGGTGCAAAGCAGGGATGACAGCCTGAGTCGGTTCCCCCAGTCCATTACAGGGTCAACGGCAGCACAAACACATCTATTTATATTGCAGCTACACACAGCTCCCAGCACACAGCTCATGTCACCTTTGCATTGGTTTCTACACATAAGTGTCTGTGTCTCACGCGCACACACACACACACACACACACACACACACACCACATGTTTACGAGCACTGATGCTAAATGGCACGTCAGTCTTAAGTACAGGTCTTAAACAGTCTTAAACTGTTCCATTCGTGAGTGACATTTAACAAGCCGCCATATTGCATTGTATCTCGTATAAAAGGATTCCTATTATGTGACGGATGATGTTGTGCTAAACTAGTCACAATTTGGTATGGTAATTTTTGGTGACCGAAATGCTTAAAGGTACGATCGAGGTGATTTGAACTCCTCCAGTGATACCCTGACACACATTTTATATCTCGGTTTGATTTAATTGAATGTGTCCTCAGTGAGTTGTAAAGCATTCAGAAGAGCATGCAGTATCTTTTGGCCGGGGAAGATGTCTTTGCACTGTAATTGTTGTGTACAGAGAAGGAACTGCCTTTTATGAAATCCTTTTAACATATTTTGTCTTTTTATTGGCTGGCTATGAAATTACAAGACTTTGTACGATTAACAATAATTACAGGCTTTGTTGCTGTTTCACAGCCTGTTTTGAGTGTTTGCATCAAAGTCCCTCACCTCTAAATGGGAGTGGTAAGCAAATTCATAGAGCTATGAGCAGGAAATAATTAAAGCATTAAACGCTTTTATCTTCCCGTCATTGAGTCTCCTCTCATGTGTTGCTGCTCTTCCCAGATCAGAGGGTTCTTTGTTTGGGGCGGTGGCATTGGTAAGGAAAAGGAGAAAAAACCAAAGAGGACAGAAGATGTGAAGCACAAAACAGACTGCTTCATTATCACCCCGAAAAAAAACTTCCTGAAACCAAAACTCATCATGTGACCCGTTTAAAGAGGCTTTGATTCGCCCTTCCTCTTCATGTCCTAATAAGCAACACAGGGTTTACAATGCAATACAAAACTGCGGTGTGAGGGCCGGGCTGACGGCCGTGGCTCAGCAGATTCCACCTCCGTTTTCCCCTTTGGGTGCAGGGCTGGCGGTGAGTGACTGCTTTTTTTCTGTGACCTGGGAACCGACCTTCCATTTTGAAGGATCCTCTTTGTGCTCTTGATTACCTGCTGGACTCCCATTTGAATTACATGACAGGTTTTAATGAACGGCAGACATTTTTTGTTATTCAAAAATGCCCCCAGCATAAATCGTGGTTCAGCTCTTCGACAGCAGCAGTTCTAATTCAACACAGGTTTCTATATTGATCTGGCCACTTCATTGCCTGCTCAAAAACATTTTTTTTGTATATTTTATCATTTATTGATGGTGTTGTTTGTGTTAAAATGCAAATTGTGCTTCTGTTCATATGGACTATCCGATGGATTATTTCGACCTCTTATGCAGGGGCAGTATGACTCATCAGCCAGCACCTTTTATTTTTTCCCCACTTAACTTAAACTTGGCTTGGCTTGGCTTGACAGCGTGTGTCTGCGTCGCTCTTCAAAAGTGTGGACATGAAGGATAATGGCTATTCCAGCCTTGATCTCTCTGGGTATGTACAGGGTCTTTCTTTTTTGAGACCGCTGAAGACTCACTCCTTTGTAATTGATCAACCGTATCCAATTAGACATCGCATTTGACAAGAGCTGGGGAAACAGTTCCTGTGGCTCCTGCTTCGACGTTCCCTTGGCTTTACGCAGGACTTAGCCATGCTCGGCAGACTGCTGATTAACACACCATGTCCAGGAATGGCTTTTCTTCCCCTGACTTTAAGAATGCTATGTCAAAAGGGAGAATTTAGAAGAACCCCCAGCTTTCAAATGCTATGAAATGTTTTTTTTTGTGGTATGGTAGTTTATATATATTTTTTTAAGTTTGTGTTGGTCCTTTAATCTGAAACACTCTGTACTTTTGGAAAGACTCAATTTTCTCTGTGGATTTTTTTGGAGGCGCGTCTTCCAGATGATGCTAATTTGCTGGCATCGTTTCATCCGTCGAACTGGTGTTGTATATATTACAGTGGAGAAACTGTTTCGCTGGGCAAACACAGCCATATGGCAGATGATGGGAATTCATCCATCGAGATTGAATCAGTCAAATAGAATTAACGCTTGGCACCGCACATGTTTCCGTTATCCTTTGAAAAAAGGATGCCTAGAGAACACGGAAACAAAATAAGAAAGTGAAAGTGATGTTGGTGTTGTAAAACGATGCAGTAATGCATTATGTGATGCATATTATGCATATTTAATGCACATTACACATGCATTCAACTGTGTGCAAGTCAACCCCAACATTAAACATAAAACGCAACCTGTGTTGTGTACAAGATATATGTAAACCATTAAGATTAGGCAATATTGAGTGTTCCTGGTAATCCCATCCCACACTCAATATATCTTCTGGGACGTTAAAAACGCAGCCATAGCGGTTGCATGAAGCCACCAACAAGCTTGAAACGGGCCAGAAGCTCAACGTTCTCAAGTTCTTCAAGTGTTCAGTCTAAACGAAGATGCACCTGTGTGTGTCAGCCTTCACATGGACCAGAGACAGAGAACCAGTGGGTTATTGCATACAGAATTAAACTCCCAGAAGTAGGTGTTTGTTCTGCTCATGGAATAGTCTTGTTCTGTATGAGATTTTTGGACGTGGCTTTCAACACTCAAACGTTCTTATGTGGTGAAGGATTTGCGATTTCATCCATTCATCAAGCCTGACTGAACATGAGTTCATGAGCTTGGGTTTGATATGATATTTGATAAGTAAGGGGTTATGGTTAATCCTACATACCTCTGTGAAATATAAACTTTTTATGTTTAAGATGCTATTGTCCATCCCTTTAACTATCCTCATTTCTGATATAATATCTGAAATAATCTTGGTGACAGAAAAAGGTGACACTCGGATATGATATGTTTTGGGACTAAGGCGCTAGCTAGCTACATGTCAGTCTCAATCTACTGTAACTGCGAGGTGGGACTAAGCTAAGAGCCATAATGAAAATATTACAGTTGGGATGGATGCACCCTTATCTTTATTTCACAGTACTTTGTCTGAAAGCAGATAACATAGTATTGAGAAATAAAATAAATACATGAAAAACGAAAACCAACACAGTATTGTGCTCTTGTTTGATTTTGATGCACTTGAACACAGCCATTCATCTTCCAAATGCTCTGTTGGCAACTTTAGCTCTTCTTAATAGACATGGAAGTGCTACAGTTTGCAGTATAAAAACACAATGCTAGCTGTAAAAATAACTCAAAATCTGGACAGTTCTGAGAATATATTGAAATGGGTTTATAAAAACAACATATGAAGACTCAGTAAAACAGTATCAACATCGTAAGTAAAACAAACAAAAAAAGAAGGAATTTACACACATCGCAAAAAGTTTTAAGGCGGTTGAAATTTTAGGTCAGACAACCAAGTTAAATCTTTACCACAATACAAGGTGCTTACATTGCACATTCATGTCAGGCCGATCAAATGACTCTCAGCACATTCATGAGTAACAACAGCCTCAGTGCACAGTATATGCAAAACATGTTTGCATTGCAATAATTCTAAAACAAATCTCAAAGAGCAAACACGATCTACCTTTCGGGAAAATACATTTTGATTCACTTAACCCCTAAGCTGTTAAATACAATGGTCCTATTATGTAGTATAGGATCACCTTACTTTTGCACTGTTATCAGGTATTCTGTCTCATCTATGTTGTGGTCCTGTGTTGGATGTTTCTAATTTACAGTAGAGGAGCAGAAAAGGCCACCAGACCATATCTTCTCCCACTAGGACAGCCATGGACATTTCACATGCACAGTTGATTTAACGCTGCACTTAGACCACTTGTAAATGTTGTTAGAATTGATTTCTCATTCATGAATGTAATAAAAATCCTGAGCCTGTTATGAACGAGCAATATAAACATCTTACAAAGAAAGTATAATTAAGTGTATTATGTATGTATTTACTCAAAAAACTGTATATGATATACAAATTCACAGCCAGTAAGTCAGAGGATTTAATTCACATTCTCAAATTTTACTATAGCATGTTTATACTTATCTGGTAGCTTCATATTATACAAAAAGTTAGAACAACCTAGCCATAAAGAGTAAATTAAACATTTTACAAGCAACAAGGCCCATCTATCAAAATAGACTACACTTTTTTCTTTCTTGGATTTAACATTAATCTTTACAATATATTACAATGGAAAATGAAATACTCGAGCAAACAAAACGTGTTTTTAATAGCATTGTCTTTGTTGAAAAGATAGGTAAAAGCTGCCATTATATAGAATGTTATTACATTCATCAATCAGGATGGACAGAGTGTCTGTGCACCTATTGTAAACAACAGGTGAGATCATACTGCATTGTTCTCTCAATCATTGTTTTAAATTCTATATTCAAGTTACTTATCCATGATTAATCTTCTTGAATACAAATCGCTTTATGTTGCTGTGAGGAAACCATATGGAATATCTCCAATATTCTGAGTAGCTGAGGAGCAAGTGTGTGGATTCAGTATGCGTCTGTGTTGACATAATACCATCTAGAAATATTGTAAACATTTCAGGTTTCTCTACTTTGGTACTACAAATACAACCAGTGGTTCATGAAGTCTTCGCCTGAGATGGCAGGTATAAGTGTAGTTGAACTGAGCCACCAACTCAGGGCTGTGCACTTATATTTGGGGCAGTTGCAAACAATGGGAGTGGCTTTCTGTGGTGTGTACATTTCTACGGTGAAAAATAAATAAGAACAGGGTGTGACAGGAGAACAAGGGGTTACATTGAGGGGGAGATGGAAACTCTGATCAGTTTTAAAATAAGACATGGCATTCTGGAGCGAGCCCTTCCCTCGAGAACTCCCAGCTGTCCATTGGCGTTATCTAAACGATGCTCTACAATGCTTCAATAATAATTTTTTTTTTTTACAGCAAATACGGAAACCATTTCTGTACAATTTATATTATTTGAAATATACTGTAGGAAGGTAGTAAATTAATGTTTCGTGGTTCACATAGTTTTTCCAAGAAAAATATTGACGTTTCAGTAGACACATATTCTTCATATAGTATTCTCAAAAGTACACAACAGCAAATTCCACTGTGACAGGACTTGGGCATGCATTACCCAAAAACCTATAATCCATTGCAACAAATACGTTCTCAATTTGCAATATATGTTATCCTTACTAAGTAAAATGTTTCCCCGTTAATGTTGTAATTAGTACGATAAGTCAAATATTAATCTTCCTTACGATCAAAATCGAATGTGATAACGCACAAATGAGTAGCAATATGGAAGTATCCGTTGAAATATTTGTCACACAAAGTCGTTAATGCCTTTTCCAGCATCTGCGGTGTCCGCTCAGAATTGTTATGACTTATGCTGAGCAGACACGCCTTTCCAGTAGTCTAAAATATCATGTAAGTCCTCGTCTTTCGCAAACTGCACCTTCTTGCGCAGCGCGTGCCCGGCGGCCATGTACTCGTCATCCTTGTGCCGTTTCCGGTGGAGCTTAAACCGCTCCCAGATACTGTGGGAAGGTTTGCAGTAGTACTCTGGACTAGAGGAGTAGCTCAGGTTGTGGTACTGGGACGAGAGCTGGGAGTAGGCTAAGTCTCTGGCGCGGGAGTGGGTGAGCGGCTCCAGGATGGAGGACTTGTGGCCGTCGGGGCCCTCCAATTCCTCGATCTGGGGATCGGGGTAGGAGTGGCGGTGGTCGCTGTACTGGCGCATCTTCTCCGCCTCCGCCCTGAGGATGGCAGCGGCGGGTGTTACAGTGAGGATGGTCTCTCCCGTCGGGGAGGTCTTCTCTATGTACTTTGACTCAGAGCGATATGGCCTTGGGCTTCTCATGGGACCACCCGTGGCAGTGCTGGGTCTCTTTGGAGAAACGTCGGAGCTGCGGTGCCTCTGCAATGAGTGGTGATAGCTGTCGTTGTACGCTGGCGAAAGAAGGCCCGATTTACTCTGGGGATGTTCTGAGAGCAGCACAAGCTGGGGTTCTGCATTAGACACCGCTCCAGAGTGCATCCCCTGGAAAGAGGTGGATTCTGACTTCAGAGCGTCTATGCAGTTGTTGATTATCTGATTGACTTTATCCACCTCTTTTGCAATAGTGGAAATTTCTGCAACAGACCCTTGGCTGTTGCCGGGCATTCCCATATCACATTCCCTGCATTCGTGGTGGTCCCCACCTCGCACCTCCATGTAATTCCCCTTAGCCATCTTTGGCATGTCACTTATCTCCTGGAACTTGTATTGCTCCATCTCACTTCCAGGCTGCATGTACTGCATGCGGCCCATGGTTTCTCCAGCCATCATCTGCTTCTGAGACATGCGTGGTATGGTTCCCCCTTCCAGGTCCTGACCATACTTGAGTTCCATTAAATTCTTCTTCAGGCTCTCAGTTTTTTTGTGCTTGTCATCTAGTTGGCGCTTTTTCCTCAAGCAGTAATAGACTACCCCCAAGACGATGATCATGCTGAATAGACATCCCAGAATGGTCATTATGTAGTGGGTCGCGGCCGCGTTGCTCGCTGGTCTGTCCTTTCCATGCCATGGGCCTGTAGTGATTTGCAGACAGGTGTGGTTAAATCTGAGAGAATTCCGTATCGACGCAATGCAGTACATGTAGTCAGTGTGGGGCTTTAGGTTTTTTAGCTCAATGTCCTCCTTGATATCCTTCAGGCTTTGTATTTGGGTGAAGAAGCTGTTGTTGTATTGAACCAGGATGTACATCTTTTTGTAGGGGTGAGGGATGTGAACACTGATGGTTGCCCCTGTGTCCGATACCTGTTTCAGCTTCATCTTGGGTTTAGATTCCTTGTCATTGTTATACGTGGTGGTGGTGATGATGTCATCCGGCTCTGTCCCTGAGTAGCAGTCATCTAGCAGACAGGGTGTGGTATCTGGGTGAGGGGTGGTGAGCTCTGGAGGCATGGGAATGTACGGCGTCACGTAGTCGTCCGTACATACCGTGGTGAGCATGTAAAGAGCATTCCGATAAGTATGATCGTTGGGAAGCGTGCTCAGGAGGCTGAAACCGGAGACACCTAGGGGGGAGTCGCACACCATCCGTTCATTGGTCCTATTGGGGAACACTGAGAGCCACTTGACGAAGCCGAATAACTCGCAGGAACAGTTGAATGGGTTAGTGTACAGCTCACAGGTGGTGAGCTTACTCAGGTTGGCGAAAGTGGAGCCGTCCAACTGCTGGATTCGGTTCATGGAGAGGTCAATGTTCTCGATGTTGGGGCATTCCCAAAAGGCATTGTGTGTCACAGTCTCAATCAGATTGGCCTGGAGGTAGAGGTACTGCAGCTTGCCCAACCCCCTGAGGATCCCCTCTGTCAGGTTCCGCAACTTGTTGAAGCCCATCTGAAGGGCTTGCAGATTGAATTGGGCAGAAAAAGCCCCATCTTCTATGTATGAGATCTCGTTTTTTGTCAGATTCAGGTAAGTCAAGTTGGCAAATCGGCTTAGGGCAGAGTATTGGATGCTTTTGATTTTGTTTTCATTGAGACGAAGGTCAATGATGGTACTATTGATATGTTGAGGGATGGCCTCGTAAGGGGGTTGATTTTGGCTGCAAATGGCCAGCCACACATAGCCCTTTTCGCCCTCAATTAACCAGCAGTCTCCATTGACTTCACCGATATGAGTCACATAAACAAGGGCCACAGACCAGAAAAAGGCACTCATAACCATGCCCACACCGCGGGCCATTGGGGCTTCTCCGAGAGCTGCACAGTGTCCAAAATAGCACAAGGGTGCGAAGGGCAGAGGGGTCAATACAGTTGAGCAGACGTGATTGAATATTCAGTAACAACCCGTGTGATTTTCCCATTCATTGAAGGGTGGTTGCCGGCCTCGTGTACCAAACCTTTGCAAAAAAGGGTTGGGTGTTTCGCTTTATTACGTGTTCCATTCAGCGGGTTTTGCCTGCGGTCAAAATCAAGGTAAAGGCTGGAAGAGATTAGGCGTCTCACAGGCTCAGATCGGTTTGTGTTTCTGTTCCGCGGGGCGACCATCGTTAAATTGTCGCATCATGGCGTTCGCACGCGACTGTCTCCCCTCTCTGCGTCGGTGTCGTTCTCACAGCAGTACCCTTCGGGGAAGAGAGAAGAACATGTTATTGACGTTTTGTTTGCCATTTGCCTTTAGTGGCTAATGCATATGCATTTCCTAGGTTAGCGTAACAGTGAAAATATTGGTCGGCTCTACTTAAATAGCTGCCAATTGAGCAATTAGCATTTGACACGTTCAGTGAGAGAGAAAAGGGCCCCCTGTTTTCACACCTCTGCGGTGAATGGTGGCGAGCACGGCAAACTGCTTGGGATCGGCATTAAATCACGACGTCATTATTCAGTTACAGGATAGTTAAATCACATCTCCTTTCCACAAGCTCCGATATTCGGCAGTGGATGAGACAATATTTATAAGTGATGTGATTTTGAGTTTGATTAAACCTTTAATGGAGGCAACCATTGATTGCCAAAGGGCATGGTCAAGCTTAGGCTTTCCAACTTTCTTTTTCAACAAAAGACTGATGCAATTTATATATATATTTATTTTTTGTTACTGTTGGTTTGGGTGTGACGGCTAGACTGGGTTGGAGCAATAAGCCTCAGCAAACTATAGGGACAGGCATGCTCCTCACTCGAATCTTCCTTTGTTTTTTGTGTGACTTTCCTGTGTAACTATAGATTGCCTTTCAAACCAAATGCAAAGATTGAAAATACCTTAGAACTACATCTAGGGAAGCCTTTGGGAAGTGAGCACCACAACAGTTTGGAAGATTGTTATTAGTTTTTATCGCTGTAGTTGTATATCTCCAATAAGAAATGAAGGGTATAATTATTATGGTATGAATGAAAGGTTTTTAGTGGTTGTCTTTTTTGTTTTACGTTATAGAAGCCTATAATCTTGTATTTTT
>JAOTIX010000075.1:4211111-4222437 GCA_027123715.1 Gaidropsarus macrophthalmus | reverse complement strand
GCCAGAAGGACGCCCTGGAGGCCAAGGAGCGCGCCAAGTCCGCGGAGGCGGAGCGCCACCTGGCGGAGCAGAAGCGCGAGGAGGCGGCCCACCGGCTCAAGGAGATCCAGGGGGACTTCGACGCCCTGTGCCGCGGCCCGGCCGCGCCCCTGCTGCGCGGGCACGGAGACCTGGACCAGCTGCCCCTCGCCAAGCTGCACTCCATCCAGAGCCAGCTGCACAACGACCTGGAGCTGCTGGACGGGGTGAGTGGAAGGATTAGAGTCACGCAATGTTAGTGAGACGGTCGCTTTTTTATCATTCATCAAACAAGAGTAACAATTTCAAAATGTGATTTGTTTTTCTCTCCCTCCCTCACCCCAACAGGTGATATATCAGCTACAGTCAAAGAAATGTATAGTTTGCCAAAAGCATGACCGTTGCATTGTACTGCAACCTTGCCAACATTATGTACTTTGTGAGAACTGTGCGCCTAGTAAAACGGAATGTCCTTACTGTAGAACAAAAATTTTAAAGTGGTGATGTACAATTCTAACAAGGTACTATTTATAGAAGATTAGCCTTTTAGTAAAGATTCCTCGAAGAGAATACAGAAACGGGATTCACATTATGCTTAGAATTTTTCTAAAAATTGATATTTGTGTTTTGATATAGTAACTTGATACACATTTGATTAATGATGTTTGACTGGTCAGATAACTATTACGAATCGGGCAGTTTGAGTGAATACACCTCAACTGGTGGTGGGGGGAGGGGGGAGTTCTTGCATATGATCGAAGCTCGATCACTCTTGCATGCACTTACAGTGTATAAGCACATACACGCATACACACACACACACACACACACACGTATTGCTATATTAGTATTTTGATTAGGGAATAATGGTCCATCCAGCTAATCGTTAACAACAGTATTTATTCAATATCAGCAACCAAAGTTGGCAAACCTACCCCAACCCAAGAACCTTCAGTAGTCATAGCTGGGCAATACTAACATTAAAGATGGCCCACCGTGATATAAAGCTCTTTGGCCAGAATATAAAGCTCTTTGGTTTGATTACAATGTTCCTTTACAAAAAATATAAACAAAGTGTTGTTTTTAGACAAGCCTACCAAAGACGTCCACGGCGCTACGCTCATGGTGCAGTGTGGTACCACTGTTAGACTCATCCCCTTCGGCGATTGTCTTCAAATCATTTGGAGAACGACTCACTAAATGCTGCCATAGTTTTTTGCTGTAACGAATCATATCATGAACACACAAAATAGTATGCTTCTAGTTCCACTCCAATTGATTTGTGTAACTATTGATGGAATATACTCTGAGCGGTCTGGATGATAACGCAGAGTCGATGGAGCAGTGAGACGTGTTTATGGACTGAAGCGGCCCTCAACAGAACTCTGAGGGATTCTCTAAGCCACAGCCCTCAGGATGAGTCAGTGAACGTAGTGTTGATCGTTGCTCTGTCTAAACGAAGAGCATTCAGCGTCTCAAAGTGCAGAACATAAGAAAGACGTTTTCACTACGGGCGGTACAATATTCTGAAATTGAAATTAAGATTTACTGATCATAGTTTTATCATCATAGTGAAATATACAACATTGCGAATGTAGCTTTTTGTCCGGACCCCTGAGTACAAGTTCACCTTGTCTGTAGCATTCATGTGTCGTACGTCTGCTACAGCCAGTCAAGCGTCATTACTTTGACCAACAAGTCATTTTATTTTTTTGTCAAGCACTTTGATGGCATGGGATGTAATGACATCTGCTTTAAGCTGATTTCTCTCCTCAACAGGCACGGTTCTAGTGGAGATGTGCCTGTTGCCTGTTTGTGCAAACTGTGAAACACAAGTATATCGGTTTCCTTTTGTAAAATCATGGTGTGGCTCTCTCTCGCCGTCTCTAATTCTCTCTCTCACACTTTTATATTTATCAAATCTGTTGCTATTAGTTTATACTTTAATCGGTAAACTACAATTTCAATCGAATACGTGCAAATTTTAAAATGCAATTTTTAAGGCATAACCAGCAGCTGTGATCTCAGCGGGGGCCGCATTGTGAAACGTCAAGGCAGTTATCCAGTTGGTTCATTTTGTAACTTGTGCAGAGGTATATATATATATATATATATATATAACGTATTAGCCCTATAGCTATTAGTGCATGCTAATCTAACTGTGGTTATTGTGAACCTCGCAAGATGGCCTATTGACCTCGTCCAGGACGTGTGGGCCTCGCTCTCAAGTGCCTTCTTACATTCAGAGCTCACGTTTGTTAGTCCAAGCAGTACACTAAAGTAGTGCTCTTGTGCCGGTGTGTGATTGGGTGTTTGGGTTTTGTTTGGGGTGGGTGGGTGGGGGGGGGTTACCGTGGTACGGGAAACAGGATGTCGTCAGCGTCCATGTCCCCACTTAAGAGATCCACCACACACACACACACACACACACACTTGTGGGGCTGGCGCTGGATTGGTGCAGCTTCATCCGTCCCGTAGGAAATATTTTATTTCGAAGATAGCATTTGGAAGTATGCAAAGACGCATAGCAACGAGACTATATTATAACGGTCAAGTGATTATAGTTTAGTTTAGTTTTTTATCGTTGGATACGTTTTCTGTATAGTTGAATGAAGAACTCTGTGGTTGAAACGTATTTGTTGCGTTCATAATTGCGACCGTGTATTGTGCTTAGGATACTCAAATTGAAAACGACCTTCTACTGTGTTGAAAAAAAAAAGTAATTTTCTTACTTTTGAGTTTGATAAGAAAATATCAAAAAAACATGCATCTCCGGGGACACCTGTTGCTGTTTGCAATGGT
Organism: Gaidropsarus macrophthalmus; assembly: GCA_027123715.1. NCBI lineage: Eukaryota > Metazoa > Chordata > Actinopteri > Gadiformes > Gaidropsaridae > Gaidropsarus > Gaidropsarus macrophthalmus. The sequence continues at coordinate 4,219,617 of JAOTIX010000075.1, read as the reverse complement.
GGGGAAAAGGATTTATTACATTCAAAATGATTTCAAATCAAACGACTCACAAGAGGGAACTCCTCATAGAAGATTATGGTTATTTAGTATTTGTGTTGATATTATAGCATATGAGGCTGGTTAAACAGTTGCTCTGTCGCATGTTATATTATGCGATTTCTTAACCAGCTTAAAAAGAAAACGGACAAAAAAAATCGGTTTGCACTGTCACACTGCCAGATTATTAACGGATCAGTTCTAGAGTACTAAAGCTTATCTGCGTCACTTCTGCGCGCTTTGCTGCTACTAGAATCGTTAGTATCGTAGTTTATTGTAATACATTTTAGGTGTTTGAATGTTGTGCATAAAAAGCTTGGATAAAAACAAAACATAAAAAAAAACGTTTCTAAATAATCGTCTTTTGCATCATACCTGGCAATTCTTCTGCAGAGTATATCGTTATAGGCTGCCACCATACTTTGATACACTTACATCACAGAGGACGACCTGCAGGTCTGTCTGCACTTATGAAATGAGCTAAAATGGGTGTTGAAATCTTATTTCTCTTTGTATTATTCCCTTCCACTGGACTGCATCATATGCAATGCCTAGCATCTCCCCAAACCCCACTCCCTCCTACTGGTCCACATGTACAGGGTATACGTCTATTCTGTTTGGGCCTTTCAGATATTCAGATATCCAATTTCAAGATGTCTCGTATAGATAAAAAAAAACTAAAATTGAGATTTTACCAAAGTGGTTTGTATTTTTTTCATGGGACATTTTACCCTAAAATAGAACTCACATTTAATGTTCACAATATTCTTTGTTCGTGGACCAACGCGCCCGTATTCATGTGTTAGAGTTGCATTTGTTGGCATTAAATGTATGTAACAAGGCGAAAGTACTTAAGCTCAGTACTACTCAGTAAGGATCCCCGTTATGTTATGTCTAATCACAGACGTTATTCATTTCAACTCCATGGTCAATTCATATTCAAGAGTCTACTATAGATTGAATTATTATAAACTATTTCAGGGTACATTTCCCCCTTTTGCGTTTGTCAATTAATACAACACACTATTCTCTTAGTGAGCAAAAGTGGAACTACGTTTCTTACAATAGTAAGGATGTTGTAGTTGTACCAAAGACCTCCGCTGATGTTTCTGCTGAATTACACTTCGAGTTTCATCATCTTTTGATTTTATTTTTTTTGGCATAAAAGGAAACCATTATTTTCGATCACCTCGTTCCTTAAATAGACGAACATGTTCTGAGAATGATTTCCCCGTATCCACTTAGCCTCTCGGGATAAAGAAAGTTAAAGTTCATAGGTCAAATCCTAACAAAGTATCTGTATTTGTTTATTCTATTTTCGTGTAACGTATATTCTGCTGTTGATGACAAACGTGACGTTGTCTGCTTGCCCGTCGTACCTTAAGCTAACATTCGTTTTCGAACAGTTCTGCGGTGAAGGAGTCAGATGAACGGAGTGTTCAGAGGCCGTAGGAGTTAGTTTTGTTTTCTGGACTATCAGTGGTTGTGTTCGGTGTAACGTTAAAGTTAATCTACAATGACTGTAAGGTGCTTTCGGTTTCTTTTGACTTTTTTCTCTTTGTTTTTTTAGCTTTATGACATCATGGCTTAAAATTAATTTGGTTTTACTCTAATCTATATATTTTTTTGAATAATGGTGAACAGCATCAATGGCAAATACAGACATCTAAAACAATTTAACTTTGTTATCAGCCCTCTAAATCATTAGTGGTCAAAGTGCCCCTGATTGGATATTTCTGAAGAGATTTCCCAATGACTTGGCTCTGTACACGTACAGCTTACATTTAAAATGTTCCTCAAATTACTTTGATTTGAATGTGTCTCGATTCTGGACCAATTTAACTTCTACACCTGTGCCTTTAATTCAATTATGATGGTCTCAATTGGAATCAAGATATTGTGTGCCGAGATTGTGTTTTGATTACAAGTTAGTTACGTGGAAAAATACGAGACTTAACTCTGAAAAATAATTCCAGTGCCTTAGGACATTTTTGTACACCATTAAATAATTTGCTCTTGAAATAACCTGAAGGTCCTTAATAAAAGCCTTCTTTTGCTAATGACCTTTTAATGAAACGACTTAAGCATTCGCAAACTCATGACACAACGGTGTCTGATATATGCCCACTGTCTGTATTTGCCATAATATTACATTGCAGCAATACCATATATTATTCCAATTTCAGTTCCCATTTATTGCTACAATGACAATGATCAATAAGGTGAAGCACTATAGAAAGAATATTGTAAAATAAAATGATGTATAATTAAGATCAGTTATGAAATAGTTAGAACTCTTGCATTACTGTTAGTTGTTTTGTGATGTCTTTTTTGTTTAAAAAAAGAATATTCAAATTGAGCCTGAAGATTTATGCAACGTTGTACGTGTGCATATCAGAGTATATGTACACGAGTTAGGCTGTTCCAATTTAATACGGAAAAAAAGAAAAATAGCACAAATTGCCAGTAAAGTTGGAGGGGCATCTTGTTCCATATGCCACACATATTTAAAAAGTAGGAATGTTATTTTTAACATTTACGCCCAGAAATATTGAATGTATTGTTCTCAATTAAATATAGCATAGATAGGTCACTGGAGAGAAGTTGATTCATTAAGATGTAGCATCGAGTTGTTAATCGCTATTCATTCAAATGTAAACAAACTACAACATGCAAAGGTTTCTTTACGTATCAGTGGATGGAACCGCTAGGGAAAGAAATGTGATTTTTCTCAGGGTAAAACAATGATTTCATGGAGAACCAATGTTTTTAATCTGAGGAAACTGCATTTGACAGATTTATTTACCTTGATGTCAGTGGGTTTAAGACATTTATTTATAAATGAAACATGTCCCTTATTTCGTGGCAAGCTGTGGATATGTAGGACACTATTCTGATAATCCCAGAAAAAATATTTGTTTGTATACTTATATAGTGTAACGAACACAAGATATTACCTGCAAGTCTATTATAATGCTAGTCTTTTTTTCTACATTGAGATTTGTGTACTGCATAATATTTTCTTTAGTGTATTACTAGTTTGTTAACTGTTGTTTAAATGTTTCACTACGGTTATGCAATGGTTTACAGATTTCACATTTATTTTTATCATCTTGCAAATTAAAATAATTTTTTCATCTGAAATGTGTGAATTGCTTCGTTCGGCCCTCTGATCTCACTGGGAGGTGAGAACACATTTCCACTCTTGGTACAACTGAAACCAAAAACTAATTAGACTCTAAACATACTTTAAATGTTAGAATGCATATGTTTTAGGCTCAAAAGATGTGAAGTTTTAAGAATAACAATTTTATAACCCCCATTAGAAAAAGTTGTGTTATTGAATTTGATTTAAATGTGTGTTGTTATGGCATGGCAATTTAGAAACGCTAATATTACAAAAACAATATAGGCTGCAGAAGATCATCAATGCGGTAAAAGGTATATAATACAATCAAATATTGTGTGATTCATGCACCTCGTTTGCCTAAATTATAACTCGTTTAATTTTAAAGCCGCTTTCTTGCCACTAGATGGCAGCCTCTCTGCCTTTACAAGAAGCCGTTTGGTATCCCGGCCTTTGGGCCAGTTCAGCTCTTACAAGGCCGTCACGAAGAACTGGAACTGACATTTCAAATTTGACCAGTATGAGTACTGCGTGTCAACGACCCTGGTAACAAAAAACACCAGCACTATTTAAACAGCTTGTTTACATTTTGAGCTCGCAAAATCCTTGTCAAAGTCCAATTAATGGGCAACGTTTGTATTCTCTAGTTAAAGCTGTCGAAAAAAGACTCCAATCTTAAATCCAATTTGTTTTAATGTTTTATGTCTGACATTTACGATAGTGATAAATAGGAAGGTCTGTTCCTAAAATATCTAACCTGTCCACCCAGGGTCTAATCCTGCCAGTAATGCCTTGTCAATAGTAGCCGTTTATAAACACCTCAATGGCATTGATTGACGTGGTCACAGCGTACCGTATCCGTTTTGGCAGGTAGGTGTTTCTGATCGGTGTCCTTGATAGTGTTATTGTAATAATAGTAATGGCTGTAAAATGTGGCATTTTCGTTGCCCTTTGGCAATTCATGTTGGAAGTAGTGGTGCGCAGAAAGGATCGTGTTCCCACAGAGATGGACGTTTTTCATCATTTCCTTAAGTGATAACGTGAGCAGCAGCCGGAAGAGAGCACCTAGCTAGCTTATACTGTCAAAAACAAACCAGCCCTTGAATACTGAATATCGTGAGTGACGACGAGTCTGTGGTAACATGAATGGGGGGGGATTGGCTTTTGGTTTGAACCCAGAAGTCGTGTGTGACGTCAGACTTAAAAGCCAAATTCTCTCGCTTGACCTTGACAGGAGCACCTGACGTCGAAAAATCTACCGGTATGCATACTAACAAAGTGTGCATCTACCGGTATTTATCACCGTTTGAACTACTCAACATAGGGTAGAAATATGTTCCAGTAAGAACACTCCAAATCAGTGTGGAATCACTCAAGGTTGTCAATAATACGCTTTATTAAAGAAAGATCGATAGCGAAAATACGGAATATGGCTCTGGCAACCCCCAACGAAATCCAAATCACAGGAACATGTCACAAATACAACTTGTAGCATTTTGACACAAACCCACTTTGTGGGGCGGTCTCACCCATGGAGAAGAAGAGGCGGGCCTGTCTGAAGGCCAGCTCTGGGGTGAGGGACATCAGTACGCTGAGACCACCAGGACCTCCATCCACACCACCGCGCAGCAGGACGCTCTGCAGCCCTGTGAAAGCATCCACCCTGAACAGGCAGCAGACCAGGGCTGGGGCGGAGGCCAGCGTGTCCAGGCTGCTGGGCCACAGCCGCTCCCCCACCTCGTAGGGGCTGAGCTCCTGGGCCTGCCTCCAGGTCAACGCCGGCAGCCACGTCAGGCCAAGCAGCTCAAAACCTTCACCATCACCTTCATAAGCATCAACGTCTTCCGGACCTCCACCGCCTGCTCACAGGGGGGAGAATCAGACGGCCATTTGTTGCTAAGTAGGTTATAGTAAATATCAAACCAAAAATATTATATTAGTATTTGAATACAAAGAAAATGGAGACAATCTAGAGGGTGGCAGATCAGAAGAATGTGACGGTGTGGTCATTTTGCTTGTTTACATTTGAAGCCCCACCACCGACACCTCCACCCAAATACCCCGACTCTAAACGTTCTCCAACCTACCGCCGGGAGCTCCACTCAGCAGTCGATGGAGGAGAGTCAGGCCTGGGCGCAGGTCCTGCCCACACAGGCTCAGAATCACCACCTGCCCGTCCTTGGGGTCGGATGGAATATTGATTCTGGACAGGACCGCATCAGGTGCTGTAGGGTCTCTGCGCATACAACGACCTGAAGGAGAGGAACATTTGGATATGAATACGCAACACTTCAATCTCAATTCTACACTGAGGATCATTTGACGGTCAATGGAAGATTGGTTACATATCGATGACAGAGAGAAGAACAAGGAATCAATGCGATGCAATACTAAGTTGCTTACACAAATTGTTGCGCAGGATATCCGTGTAGGGTGAGATGTGAAAACAGCTCCCAGGCTCCAGCACATCGACACCATTCAGCCCAGAGCCAATGTCACCTAAAAGGTTTTGAGCCTGCAACTCCCTCATCAACCCTGGAAAAATCACGAGACCACCAGACGATACAATCAGCCGTTTCCTGTCCGTGGACATTAGGAATTCATGATTTGTCAAACATACTCCCAAGACGAGAGTAATGTAATATCAGAGTGTTTCCATGATTTGTGTACTCAAGCTAAGCTGTGTAATGGAAGTCTGTGATGGATTGCGGTACCTGTTGGTAGATCCATACAGTGTTGCATTGCATTCTGTCTCTTCAGCAGCAACACCAAACAATAAGAAGAAAGGTCTGTCTTCGCGTCAGCCGCGTTTGCGTTGGGAGATTTACAAAATAAAGCTACCTGAGGATAGAATCAAGCCGGACACAGTTAGCAGACCATATTACAGCTTCTTAAACTACACACTTTTGAGTCATTAGGGACATGCTGTTCCCAAGAGTGTCCTACAGTGAATTCAGAGCAGGTATCAGAGTCTGGTATCTTGCTTAAGGATAAGGCTGTTTACAGTTTAGCCTGAGGATCAGGGACAACCCGCCCTTAAGCTAGGAGTCCAAACAAACTTCCCTTTCTTCCGTTCGATCGCATAGAGAGTCCTGCGGTTTCTCACCTGACTGCTGGTGAGTCCAAATGCTTTGGCTGTCTTGGGGGGCAGCTGCAGCCGCTGTACCCCACGCAGAGTGAAGCCTCTCTGGGCACACTCGGAGAGCACCCCGCCCCAGCAGCGCGGAGCCACGACCGGGGACACCAGTAAGACCAGGTCAGCTGGAGGAAACAGGGATGGGGAATGATGCGGTCAGATAGAGCGATTCATCCACTGACATTTTTTAAATGTTTAATTGTACAAAAGGTTTTTGTGTTTTGTCCAACTTCTTTATCTAAAATGGGTTACAGTTAATCCAATATAGGATGGGTCTGGGGGGGGGGGTAGGCATCTTCGGAAGAAAACCAACAGCCCTTTCTTAGAGAAGTTGAACCCTTCCCAGAGGCACTTTGCCAATTCTGCCCCACATGTAGCGCCGTCAGGCGGGGGTGGGTGCTTGTTTTTGGATTTGTTTACTGTTCTGTTACCTTTGTTTGTGGCACATTGCTGGGAAGGTGACTTGGCAGTGCAGGGCTGGCTTCTTTCCACACTGCAAAGTTCAACAAAGCGTTTATTGTAATCACTCCGTTTGGAATTGGTATTGTAATGTTAATGCATTATTACATTTGTATGTTGTTCAATGTCCAATCTGGCTGAATAGGTTTGTGATTGCATCTCGTAACCTTTTGTGATTTGAGTGTTTGCTCAGGCGAGTTATGGACGTTTTCACACAAATCTCAGTTTCTTTTGTCTTTTGGGACCCAAAAAGTTCCGACTGAGGATGTTGTTTGTCTTGGGACCCCTGCCTCCGCGCTGGATCAACAGGGTCCAGAGAGGTCTTCTCTGTCAATTCTTCTACGTGAGTTTCCAGTTTGAAGCTTGGCCGTTTCAGTGTTCTGTCCCTCTGTTTATTGTGCTCCCGTATATTCTGAAGTAGCGTACTCAGGCCGGTCTCCCTCCTGAAAAAAGCAAAGCACAGAAAAAGCTTAAGGAGGAGCTCTGGAGACGAACACCACACAGGGTATCGGGTTTGCTGCCCCACCTTAAAAACAAAACAAACAAAAACAAACCTACCCGCTCCTTGCCCTTGGTCTGTCGTGGTGCCCTGCCTCACCGAGGCTCGTCTCAGGTGGCCCTCCCTGGCGGCGGCCATATTTAGCCTCTGTCTTGGATTCCACTGAAGTCTCTTGGCACGTTCCAGGGCTTTCACCTGAAGGGTCTAGCTTGTGACGCAGGTCGATAAATACAGTGGGAGATTCGTGCCGACTCATCTCCACCGCCATCGCTGCATCGTTGTTCCTTTGTACACTGCACTCTCTGTTACCAAAACAAAACAGACAGACGTTTTTAGACATAGCCTTTTTAAAGGATGAGTGTAGCGCTATTAGACTTTGTTGAACTCAATGTAGCATCCTTGCTAACCCAACCTGGAATGAGCAGTACTTTGGAAGATAGGCTTGGGTTCCGGTGCGGCCGGTTCTGATGTCAGCCGGGCCGACTGCTTTCTAGAGAACGAGACCAGCCTCTCCATGATCTGCTCCCCGGGGCTTTGGTCGTCTGCCTCTGTGAGGGAATCGGATCAATGGATTTGGAATGTACTTTCCACATATTGCAAACTCAGCCCAGCGGGGTGGGAGCTTCAGCGGGCAGGTCTCTGTCAGGATGTACTGATGTACCTGCAGGTGTTTGTGGGACATGGTGAAACTCATGTTGTTGTGAAGCTGGTCCAGTCCGCTTCAGGTTTTGGATAATGTCATCCAAGTCCCAGCCGTCAAGCAACTGAGAAAAACGATTTTTAGTATTCATAAATGTTTGTACAAAACTATAATGTAAAAGTGTGTGTAGATACAGTAAATATATATAGTGATATATCAGAATATAAATAAAGGCCTACTGAAAATGAGAGGACAGGAGCACAACTCTCTCCTTTCTTCTGTTTTGATTTTGGTTTCACGTTTGACTCCAGTATCTTGTTCTGGAGCACAAAACAAAGACTGAGACTGAGAGTATGGTTAATACACTTTCTCAATCAACTGCTTGCTAACCTCAGCATCCCAGGACAGATTATCTGTGCCCTGCTTATCTGTGAACTACAGCTAATCTTTTTTTTGACATCAGCAATTTCTGCTCATACAACAAATCACATCTGTGACGTCAGCTCCTCATCGACACACACACACACACACACTCTCACTCTCTCTCTCTCTCTCTCTCTCTCTCTCTCTCTCTCTCTCTCTCTCTCTCTCTCTCTCTCTCTCTCTCTC
>JAOTIX010000075.1:4144001-4155058 GCA_027123715.1 Gaidropsarus macrophthalmus | reverse complement strand
GAAAAGGTCAAAGGTTATCTCATCTCGGCAACTCGTGTATCAAAATATTCTACGAGCTCCCCAGTGGAAATGACTACATGAGGGGGCGTTCATGTGCAGTTTTCACGTCTGCTTTTGGTATTCACCATATTTCCCGTAGCACATGAAGGCACCATCACTCACAACATTTGACACACGTGAACTGAAGTGAACCATCATAATCTGACGTTATTTCATATGATGGATCCAAAGCCAACGCTGCCCATGATGTCCAAAAGTAAAGACCCGCCACGCTACGAGGATGCCGTCAAGCAGACGCGCTGCATGCAGACCGCCATGCAGGTAACGCCATGACCTTCCACGCCCCAATACATCATGAAGCTCTGGCCAGAATTCCTCATGAAATCCCTTTTTATTCATTGCAGGTCCCCAACACTCTCAGCCAGCACATGGACGACCTGTTTGACGTGTTGATTGAAAGTGGAGGTGAAATAAATAAAATTAAATATAAATATATGTGGTAGATTTAATATTTAGACACTTTATACATGACTGGATTTGACACATCTCATACATTTGCCTTTGTCCCCCTGTTTCCAGAAATCACGCCTTTTATCGGACAGGACGGTTCGTGCCAGGACAAGCACATCCCGGTGACGGCCAGCGTCACCACCCTGCCCGTCAACACGGTGTTGTCCCGCCCCCCGGCGCAGATCCAGGTGGCACAGCCCCCGGACGCGCCCCTGAACCCCACGTCAGGCTTGATGGGCTTGGTAACAATGGAGACGTTGATAGAAGGCACGCTGCGCAAACAGCTGCTCGACCATCCGCTGGTGGCCAACATGGAGCTCGACTTCGGCGACAGCCCCGCACTGCCCTCTGCTGGCCATCTGCAGAACGCCCACCTCGAGACGATGGACTGGTTAGACCTCCCCACCTTACCGCCCCACGGCCAGGGGGAAGCAGACGCTCACCTGGACATGTCCCCGGAAGCAGGGGTCTTCTCACCTGACTTCCTGGAATCCCCTGAATTCCAGTTGAACTGGGAATGAGAGGACACTTTGTTGTGGTTCTTCCTGCCATTGGTTATTTAAGAGGAACAAAGTTTGTACTTTTCCAGGAAAATGCAAGTGTATTGCTTTGTGTTTTCCTGAGCACTAACCGAGAGCTTGTTTTTGTTCTAGCTTCAAGGTAGCTTAAGCTTTGGCTTTTACGTGTTAGCTTTAAGCTGTACTAAGCAGTTGAATACACTTTGGGGGTTTTGTGAGCACAATTATTGTGCCCTTGTTACACCTTGAAAATAATTTCAAGGTAATTGTTAGCTCAAATGCTGTTTTGAATTTACTTTTACTTTAACTCAAATACTTTAAAAGTATTTTGAGTTGTTGTTCTTCACTACATTTCAGAGCAAATATTGTTATTTTACTTTTTTTGTATTGTTGGGAGGCTTTTTCATTTCATTATGTTTCTGCTAACTATAATAGAAACTATTAAGCCAACCGAAACTGGATAATTTTATATTCAGGTTGGAATGTGACTTCAAATGTTGAATGTTATGCAGTATTTTGACTTTTTATAAATGTGTATAATGACATAGTACATGCATAAGTACATTTGACTTGTAGTACTTTTATTTGAGTACACATTTCAGTGAAAGACTCGTTAAGACAGAATGTCTTGACATGTATTACCTTTTTCTACTTCTGCTAGTTGTTTATCCAACAGCTTTTCACTTTGACCGATACCACCTGGTATCTATGCTTGTGAGCTTTATATTTTAATGTGTGTCCTCTAAGGTCTACATAATCTTTCTGGTGTTGTAAAACAAATGGTACCAAATTGGGTTAATGCACTTTTCAGCAGATGTGTGCTGAAGTTTTGTTTTTGGAACAATGTCGTCTGCACTAGCAGCACTACAGCTTCTACATGATACAGAAACCAATAAAAACAGACAATGGTAAATACCAAACATGTAAACCAGTCCAACACACTTACTCATATTTAAAAAGGGCATTCAAATGTTCTGAAGATATACCTAATATTGTTTATGTAAGATCAACACAGGCTCATTCGACAGTCAGTGATATGACTTGGTGGAATGGCTCACTTTATAAACGTACCAAAAGGGATTTTCTTTTCGTGACCTACCACAACTCCAGTATAGTTGTACTTTAGTGACATCTGCTGACGCAAATTAGAAACACAATGACCACTAAATGAAAATACTAAAATTATTTTATAGCAAAAATGTAACAAAATGATTTTGCAATTATTATTAGTCCATACTATGAATGACAAGCTAAAATGTATCCTCCAAAAAAGTGAATCCTACTTATTGCTGCAATCAAGACTTTTTGATGTTCTTGTAAATAGCTCCAATTGTGATATGTAAATGTTAAGCACTAAAATGATCATGCAAAATGTGACTGTGTTATTGTTTAAAAAATGGACATAACATTAATAACAGACCATTGCTAATTGGGGCTAATTGAAAGCAAGATAACTGTTCCAAAAACATTCAAATATGACAAGTCATCTGGAAATTCAACATTTAATAATTTATGTATGGTCTCATAGAGATCAACAAATAGAGATCAACAAAGTCAGTAAACATTATCAGCATTTGATAAGTCTGTGGATGTACTTGCTACTAACAACACCTTCGCGTTTGAGGTTTCCTACAGGTGCTATTATCCAAACACAGGCTACTTTTTCTTGAGCTTCTTCATGAACGTTACTTCATCTCTGTTCCTGATTCCGTAGCTAAATAAAGACATACAGACAAAGAGAATTATAATCAGAGTCAAGACTAACAACATGACATGTGAGAGCATTGGATTGCTCCTACACTCACTCTTTCAGTCTGGTGTTGTCATCCTCCAGCTTTTCCCCTTGGAATACTAATGCATACGTCCTCCAGACATATCTCCTGTAAAATAAGACAACAGTTTAGGTACCTTGGAATGGCAACATGTAAATGGGAAACCACTGTTATCTACTGGAAGGATTGCATACCAGCTAACGTATTTCACCCCTCCTTCACGCTGCTGTTTCAGCTCCATGAATCTCTGGATGGCTTTCTTCAGATCCAGCACACTGGCATTCTGTACCACCACTATAGCTAATAGGAGGAAACTTTGTTTTAAAACACAGGTAGCAGCTGTTGAGATGTACAGATGATGAATGTGCATGACAGATGTGATACACTATGTGTTGGGCAAATTCATGTCCTTATCATGGCAGGATATAATAGATTATATTTAATCTTACGCATGGTCTCGCCGTCTGCTTTTAAAACCTTGACAGTCATCGCCTGGCCATACTCCAACGCGATTTGCGAATTAATCTCCTCCAACGTCACCTTTAGATGGAAATTGCATTTTTGTTAACACGTTTAAGAAAGGAACTAATTCTAGACTCATGTTTGAAACTAACCTGAATTGGAAGATCACAAAGTAGAGGATCCTGCACAAGACGAGCAAGACCCTCTTCGAAAATGTCCAAGATCTCTGAGTGAGGGAGTGCTTCTTCGTCTTCCTCTCCATCATCTATTAAATCCGTTGTCCCCGACTCTTCGTCCTTTACAGAAGGTATAACATCTACAGGGGTTTCTTCTTGCTCCATCATCATCTTGCATTACAATTTGACCACTTGCCCTTCTGTGAGAAATTATTGAACAGTTGAGATTATATTCATTAGAAAAATAACCCAAAGTGTTTGTTTACAGAAATAAAGTCTTCCCATTTAAAGCTATGGCTTGAATGTATTCAAGTCAAATGCAGGAATACAACAACCGGTCATGAGTGTCCTTTACAAATACCATACCGGAGGGAAACTGTAGCTTGAGTTTACCATGGAGTTTACAACCTGTTATACATTTTTACTTTAATCCAAATTTGTAAAAAAGAAATCAAAATACAAAAAACATATCACATAAAGCACATTTTAAATAATCAAATACATATTAAAACAATAAAATCACTACGATATCAGTATTTTATTTTGTACGTTTTTTTGTTCCTACCGAGCATCAGACGAAGCTGCACCATTTATAGGCCACTTCTGCCACGCTTCCGCCTCTCTAATGTATTTTAGACGTCCATGCGAAGAAGTTTATGTATATATGTATTCAGTACATATTAACAACCCAGATCTTCAAATGACTTAATCGGTTGTTGTTGTTGTTTAGCTGGTCTTGGATTCAGACCGTTTTCAACATGCTCCTATTTTGTCCGACATGTGGAAATGTGTTGATTGTGGAGGAGGGACAGAAGTGCCTGAGGTTCGCCTGCAACACATGCCCTTACGTACACAATATCACAAGAAAGGTAAACGTTGTCAAATTGCCACCCTGATACTGTCATTCATGTGTTGGCCTTACAATTTACCGCAAACCTACAAGGTTTCGAAATGCAACTGCGTTTAACTTTTATGTCACGTTAACATAAAATAGCCATTGTCTGAATTTGATGTTCGGCACATTTTTCAATTAAAGGTAAACAACAGGAATTATCCTAAACTTAAAGAAGTAGACGATGTTCTTGGTGGAGCGGCAGCTTGGGAAAACGTGGACTCTACTCCTGGTAAGTGTCTTGTCAATCGTGGCCATACGTTTTGTACCTAAGCCCCCACGTTTCTAATTTCATTTTTGTTTACCACCTCTAAGAATCGGTGGTGTAAGCGGTACAGTTTATTCAACTCTTGGAATACATTTCATATAATGTGTACTTTTGTTCCTCTCAGAAACCTGTCCAAAGTGCGGCCATCTTCGGGCATACTTCATGCAGATTCAGACCAGATCAGCAGATGAACCGATGACGACATTCTACAAATGCTGCAATATCCAATGTGGCCATCGGTGGAGAGATTGAGTGCATGTGTGTTGTGATAATGTAAAAAACCCATATACTTCTCAACAACCCATTCACATGCTTCATTTTGTGTTATTGATATTAGTTATGTATATATTTTGTGAATGTCATAGCCATGCCAAAAAAGAAATGCCAGCTTTATAATGTTCAGATTTTTATTGATAAAATAGTACCTGTAGCAGTCAAACAGCTTGATTTCAATTATCCACTTCACAGATAAATGCAGTTATTCACAAAATACAAGACATACAGGGCTTTTTATTTAAAGTACAGTGCAATCCCTCAGATGACAATATGCTGTTCTATCGCAGCTAGCCTGAAATCACATCATTGAAAAGCATACCAAACGAGGGATTAGCCAGTATTCATTACAATTGGGCAGCCATATCGTCTTAAATTAGTTATGGACATTCTATGGCTGATTAGTTTTAAGTAGTAAGCAAATCAGCAAAAATGTACCACATTACTTTAGTAAAGCCTACAGTTCGTTAATGTAGTTAGTATGGCAGTTAAAACGTGCAACAATTGAATTGATTCATGTCACTTCTGTAGGCTTACAAATCCCAGAATCACTGTACCTGGGTACAGGTTTTTTGAAGGTTTTAATTTCCCATTGTATCTTTGTAGACTTATCTAGTGAAGCTGTTAATGATCTGAAGCAACATCCTAAGAGAATGACTGAACATTGGATCGGTGCATATCCTGAAAAGTGTTAGCATGACGGAATGCTCAGCAGGCAGATGAGGCCTTTTGGCTGAGAATACACGGTAACGGCATGTAGTGTCTCCTGTACTATCATGTAATGATCGGACAAAATGTCTCTTAGCTGTACATAGTTATTTTTCATCCACTTACTGAACTATGGAAACAATTCAGCCAAACGCTAGTTAATAGATTTTTTTTTTCAACTACTGCATTCAAAGCCATCTATAAAAGGCATAGCAACATCATTGAGTTCCTTCATCAACCGAGAAGATTTTTGTCAATTAAAAAAAGGGATGTGTTGGCAGATATTAAAAAAATGTGCGATGTGTGATTTTCACTGAGAGCCTTTAGAACACTTTATAAAATGACATTAGAAATAACACCGATTTGAAAATGAAGGGGGTTATCAGTGTAAACAGCGTAATCTGAAATGTTATCTCAACCGACATTCAATATTGAAAAGCAATGCAAGTCACATATCCATGCCATGAAATCAACCACTGAGTAATTCATTTTTTCACCAAGACGGATATAAATGTTTTCATTTTAGTTTACGGACATTCAAAAAACTATACATGTTTTATTGCACGGGAAGGACTAGGTGAATTAGAAAAAAAATATACAGACACCAACTCTTCAAAGTAACATGTTAAAATCATAAACATATCTAAAATAAATAGGTATTACTGACCGTGCGTCGTTTACCTCAATAAAACTTGCCTCTTGGCGAGATTCACAGATGCTTGGAACTAAATAAAGTGACAATTTTCACAGCTTTCCTCTAGCTGAGGCTTCTATCCTTACATATTTCTTCATAAATGCAAATTGCGAGTCTTCTCCTGACTATCGACAACTCTGTACAACACACATTTCTGTAACTGTTTTTCTCCACGGTGGATGTTATGCCTCAAAGGTTTGGTTGCACAGTTTTAGAACAGTGGAAACGTCATGTTTATACATGGAACGTGTAGTGATGAGACGGATATTCTTGTGGGCATGTGCGTATATATATATATATATATATATATATATATATACACAGATCACACAATAAAGACATGGCAAACTCATAATAAAACTAGTTAGGGAGGGTTAAAGGACATACAGGACACAGCATTAGGTGGGAGAAGTAAGCCCGTCTCTACCGATGGGGAGCTGTGGGATTTTTCGGGTGCATATTCATATGTCTGCAGCATGCAGCTGTTGGTGGTTAGCACACGCGCTTGTACGTGTATATGTAGCCCTTACAGTAGGGACATGTGTGTGTCACGTCCTTGAGGTCATCGATCAGACAGGGAATCAGGCAGCAGCCCAGGTCACACCTAGGGATGGGAAACAGTGTTGTTAAGACGCCGTGACAGAAAACAATGTGCACAACGTCAGAGGAACGGACCAATATTGTGTATTCTTAGTCCCTCTTTAGTAGAAGCGATAGAATGGATGTAATCGATTAATGTTGTCCATTCCAGCGAGCTGTTTTGGTCAGACTACCTCCAACCCAGCTCAGCTCATTTGTGAACCATACTATGACATCACTTGGTGTGGTGTGCTCATGTCTTCTTTTTAGGATTTAAGGCCTAGTTTTATAATTACGACTAGTATTTTGTATGTTTGTATGTTACATTTCCCCGTCATTCCGTGAACCATCGGAATGGGATCACCTACCCCACAAAGAAGCAGAACAGGCAGAACAGTGTGTTCATGAGGCCCACGTCGTGGGAGATGCGGGTGACGATGGCCTGCTGGCAGTGTGGACAGACCGTCTGCACCGGGGACGTCTGGAACATCTCCCCCTGCAGGACGGTGACCGTCGTCGCCGCACCGGGGGGCGACAGAACGGTGGCCGTGTGGCCGGCCATGTGACTGGGACCGGGGCCAAACTGGCCGGGCATAGGCTGAGGGAAGTGGCCGGGAGGTGGGTAGTAAACCCCTGCAGGGGGAAGGACACGAAAACAGACACTTTATATCAAACACTGAGGAGTTGCATGATCGCACACAATAGACGGTAGAAAAAGGCAGGGCGGGGTGGTGGGTGGGGTGGGGGTACCTGGCGGTGGCATAGGCATCGGCATGGGCATCGGGCCTTCACCGTGGCCGAGAGGGGGCAGGTAGCCGGACTGCGAGGCCTCGTAGGGGGGAGGTCCGTAGTCCGGGGGCAGGTTCGGCCCCTGCTGTGGACCTGCCCCCATGGTGGGGGCTGCTCCAGAGAGGGAAGACGGGCTACTATGAAATAGTGATGAACGTGGACGCATGCTGGGTGATTCAATCCAACGTCGACTGAAACTAGAGCGTGGCGGCCATCGCTTGAGTCATGCGTCACCAGGGTGTCGGATCCCAGTGCAATACACTTTCACAGTATTTGTAACCCAAAACCATCTTGCACTCTCATGGGTCAAGGTACATTAGCACCGTTTGAAATGAGAATGCGAAATTACCAGTAAAAGAAGCAAATTACCAGTAACAACCGGTTGCCCATTTTTCTCCTCAATGAGTGGGGCACTTGGGCCTCCGGGGTAGGGAGGAGGGGGGTCACTGGACATGATGGCCGGATCTCTGAATGGAGCAAGGCCTGGAGATGAAAGCCAACACACGACTGTCCCGGGATGCACTCACCCTGAGCAGAACAAAGACCAGACTGTGAATAGCACGGCTCATAAAACCAAAACAGACCAACACACCCACTGCAAATTATAATTATCGTTCCCTTGTTCCTTTATATAAGCTATGGCAAAAGGCTTATCAAAAAGTATCGAGACTGTATCGAGTAGGAGACTGATTTGGGGGGGCTACTACAGATGTGTTGATTGGGTAAAATGTTAACCAAGTTTCAAGGACCATAGTAGGGATGTGCAGTTTATATTTGGCAAGGGTTAATGTACATTTGTTACCCAACCAACATTGTTTAATTTCACTGAAATAGTTTCCCACAATTACATCCAATGAAGTACACAACGACCCCGTTTCTGTTTTAGGTCGCACTTGTTGAAAATGTACATCATCATCATCATCATCATCACATCATACGCGCACTATATGGATGTCGTTGAGTTGAGCTCGTGTATAATGGAAATTAACTGTAACGTTAAAAATAACTAACGTTACAACGCGTTCCCTCGTTAGCTTATTGACACAGCTCAGAATTAGTACAGGTACAGATACGAAGCGAAAGCGTTATGCAACGGTGTCTTATCTGTGGCGTCCTAATCTGTCTGTGTTGTTAGCCGCAGTTATCCTCAGTAGCACATGTTTAAAGGGGACCTTCCATTAAAAATACGTTTCAGAGAGGAGAGATGCAGAAAGCTACATCGATAGATATACAGATAGATAGATAGATAGATAGATAGATAGATAGATAGATAGATAGATAGATAAAAGGTTAACTAAAGGGATGGAGGTGTCTATAGATATATAGGATAGAGGTAGATGGATCAATAGATATATAGATACATTGATTGATCGATAACGTTGACAGCTGCTTGTCCGAACGCCATCGGTGTGATCCTGAGATCGCTAACGTGTCAGGAGGGTCATTTAGTGAGCCACCCATCAGCAAATTAACTAACGTTACACGAACGGAGAACACGATTTGTAATACAACCAACACAAATAATGGTTGAAGTTGAACTGGTTGTTTTCTATAGTATAACGATGTTGCTTGTCAACGTTGACCGAACCGAGCTAGCTTGTGCGGACAGTCGTAAGGCATGACAGTACCTGGCAGACTACGTTGACTACGCTGACATAAAATATGTCAGTGGGTGAAACGCACATGTCATGCTTTGTTTTCATCAGAATGACTGACATATTTGAATATTTACCTCCTTCAAAGATGGCAAGACCGTGGTCGACTCGAAAGTTAGTTGGATGTAGCTTGGCCCTAGCTAGCAGCTAGATCTTTCTGGAGTAAACATCCGTTAGAAAGGAGCTTTGACGTCATACCGATTTACTCAGCGGATTTGCTCTCAAGAAGAGCAGACTACTGGTGTCGTGTGATGTTATTTAATATTCCTCGTCGCATATCAGATATTATTGTGTGTGTTCATTTGAAAAAGAAGAAAGCTTGAGCATCATTGTTCATTGAGTAAGTTCTATTTAGAGACTGAAGACTACACTTTATTATCGTTTATGACATCAGACTAATTGTACAATTAATACATGATATCAATATGTATATATATATATATATGACACACTGAAGCAAATTCCCAGTGAGGATAAACAACAACGGAGGATCTCCCTATATGAATGGGCTACACACGAAGCCAAATTGATATTGACATGCAAAGCCAATCATTAAATGTAATGTTTCATGTGACAATTGTTTTTTGGGGGGGGTTAAGGCGTTTGCCTCCCATTTCGACAGTTTTGACAGAAGACAACACCAACAATGTTTTGCACACATGTAGCAAAAAAAGGGTGTTTTAATAATTTAGGCCTATTGTAGTTCAAT
Organism: Gaidropsarus macrophthalmus; assembly: GCA_027123715.1. Classification (NCBI taxonomy): domain Eukaryota; kingdom Metazoa; phylum Chordata; class Actinopteri; order Gadiformes; family Gaidropsaridae; genus Gaidropsarus; species Gaidropsarus macrophthalmus. Next base: position 4,145,053 of record JAOTIX010000075.1, on the reverse strand, counting down.
AGTTCATTGAACTACAATCGGGGAAATAATACACAAGTCTCCACCGCTATGAAACCGCCAGTAAAAAAAATACAAATAAATTATTAGATATAAAGTCACTTTTCATCAGATTATTTCTTTTTATCTCATAATTGTGACTTACAATGGGGTTGTTTTTTTCTTCCATACCACTCAGAAGGGCAGTGCGCCGAAAACATTGCACGCCCTGAGTGAGGACTCTGCATTGGGACAGCCAATCAGATCCACGTCTTCTTACGTTAGCTCAGCCTTGGCATAACAACAGCAAGCTTGCGTTTTCCTAAGCGTCCTCTGATGTCAAAGTGATCGCTGAACATGTTTGAATATCGTTAACATTGTTTGTACAGGGTTCGATTACTAGCGTGGCATCCGTGCGTACCAGCGACATTGTAAACAAGGAGGGCAAACTTAACGGTGATCACTGAGCTAAAGCGTTTACTGGCGTTAGCTGCAAAGCTAGCTAATTGTAGTTAGCTAAGAAGATGGGGTCTATCCTGAGCCGAAGAATCGCCGGAGTTGAGGATATAGATATCCAAGCCAACTCGGCATACCGATTTCCACCTAAATCTGGTAGGTAATTAACTGACATGTGTGCTCAATACACAGCTGACCTGGCATTCCTGTCATGTTGAGTTTACGCTGACATTTTGGTTGTTGAGCTGTGACGAAAATTAGCCCAGGGACTTCACTTCATCACAACAGCACATCAGTTCATGCAAGTTGTCTGGCCTGGTTCAACATTTGGTTTTGTTTTGTTCATGTAGTAATCACATGGGCTTATCATCGTCCTTGGAAACCGAATTACAGCATAGCCCAATGTGTTACAAAGCTGGTATATAGTTACCTCTAATGCAGAGCTGTGCCCAATGGCAATGCTTATGCGGCTTTACAAGTCCTCCTAAAAACAACCAACTATACCAAAGTATAGAGGTATGCCAATACGAGTCTAATGATTATCATGTTGACAATTAAAGACGACTAAGCTGCATCTGTATTTCTTGTTGTGCATCAATAACACAATGGGTCTTATATGT
>JAOTIX010000075.1:3910089-3921566 GCA_027123715.1 Gaidropsarus macrophthalmus | reverse complement strand
CCCTGCCGCGCACTCGGCCCTTAAAGGACTCCAGCTCATCGTTGAACGCATCCATGTACGGCTGGTCTGCGGTCTGCGGCCCATAGGTTAAGACACACGGCGGTGTTGAGAAGGCATGCGTGTTGGAACAATGATTGGGGTCATCATATCCGCGTTTAGAAAAGGGTCAGGCCTTTTGGACGGTGATGAAGGATACATGCAAATAAACCAATGTGATGCCATCATTAACCGGAGCCAGATTACCTTGATCTTGGCGAAGAACTGACGAAAGCAACCACGTGGGTCCACCTTGAGGCTTTTGGCCAGTTCCAGAATGAACTGCATTACAATAGTCTGGTGGGCCACCTGCTCCATCAGTGCATGTTTCTTTGAAGGAAACACAAGGGGTCCGCGTTCACACAAACAGTTGGCAACAACATTTGTGATAGTTTTAGTTTTAACTGTTTCTAACACTTCTATTGTTTTACCGTTTTATTCCTGTCTCCTATGTTTTTATGTCTTATGTTATTGTACAGCGCTTTGTCCCAGCCTTGGCTGCGTAAAGCGCTTTATAAATAAAGTTGAGTTGAGAGTTGAGTGATGCAATGCAAAGAATACAGATAAATGCGGAGTTCTATTGAACGTCATTCATGTTCAACACATTTACCTCCTCCACCTCAAGGTCAATGCACATGATCACCAGGTAGTTGGCAGTCTCCTCGCACACAAGATGAGAACGGTCAGAGAGGTATTTCTGGCTGTCGTCCCATCGGTGCAGCATTCCTGCAGGAAGACAACGCCGTTAGGACTCAACCACATGCTGTGTTGTCGCTGGACATAAGGAATGAATAAAGGTACAAGTAGCTTACCAAAATGTCTTATCTCCTTCTCATACTTCTCAACAAAGGTTTTGTGTTTATGCTCTTTCTCTTCCTCCGTCTCGTCAATTGGATCGGGTTTGGCGTTGACAACGCTCTATGGAATAGATAACGGATCATTTACAACAGCAAATAGAAACTTGTCTAACGTCAAGCTTCTATGTTTCAGTCTTAATGTGTAATGTTATCACAAATCAACGCAGATCTCGCACCTTGCTGAAGCCCTCTTTACTGAGTGTGTCCACGTTCCATGGCATCTTCTTCTCCTCCCGTTTATGGTCGTCAAACTTCTTCTCCAGTTCCCGTTCTTCCTTTTTAAGCTTCTTTTCCTCTGCCTGTGCTTTGCTCAGGTCTGCTTTTGCATCATCGGTTGCCAAGCTAGCGAGCTCCTTTGACTTCTTCTGCGCATCTGCCAGTTTACGTTTGCTTTCAGTCAGCGCCTTCTCCATGTCTTCTCCCTTCTTCTGATATTCGTCCATCCGGTCCACGCGTGCCTAATAGGACATCAAATTGACATTTCTACATGGAGAATTCATCTCGGCGACTTAAAGGAATAGTTCGGAATTTTGGACATTGGACCTAATTTCCAAGTGAGCCAGGATGGTATTCATCACTGGAGACGTTTTCAACACATTTCATTCAGTTATTGCAGTTGGGTTAGTTCGCTGGTGCTAGGCTAGCGCTGTGCTAGCGTAAGTGAACGGAAAACACGGAAAGTGTTAGCCTTACAATAAAACAACCCACTTACCCACTGTACACCCGAGGCAAACGCCAGACTATCGATGTAAACATCTGTGTTGATAGAATGTTAGAAATAAAAGCAACCTTGCATGGAATTGAATTTTTGAGGGACTTTTGAGTGTCTCAACAGCAGCGTTATAATTCCGGGTAGAAGGCTACGGCAGCAGCGGACTGTTATTATCTAGGTTAGCATGGTAAAAACGGCGTTGATACATGCGATGCGAGGTCAGTTTTATTTCCATCAACACAGACATTTACATCGATAGTATGGCGTTCGCCTCGGGTGTACTGTGGAGCGGGTAAAACAGGGTGTATTGGCAGGCTAACACTTTCTGTCACTTTGCATTAGCCTCGCACCGGCGAACTAGCCCAAATAAAAGAACTGAATGAAATGTGTTGAAAACGTCTCCAGTGATAAATAACATCCTGGCTCACTTGGAAATGAGGTCCAGCGTCCACAATTATGAACTAACCCTTTAACTTCGAAGCTAGCCTTCGCTAGCCATCATCTACCACTGCTCATCGAGTAGAAGTGGGCTCGGCATTTGCCACGAATCAGGCACCAATGTTTGCAGATTAAGGAAGACAAAGCAACGTTATACTGTACCTGGTGTCGCCATCTAAACAGACTGGGTGTGTCAATGTTGGGATGTGTATCGTCTTCATCATCAGAGACTTCGATGTGGTCCCACACGCTGTAGTCTATTCTAGACATACTAGCAAGTGCTAACGTTGATAGCGTTAGATAAAAGTTCTTTTCGAACAGTGGCCGTTAAATACGAGACCACGGTAACAATGCACGATTGATTTAATAGCGGTTGGTTCACAATGATTTCTTCTGCCGATTCCAATGCTTGCGTGCCTTATTTTCGGGAAGACTGCTCACAGATAAAGATTTCCTCCGGCTAATACCAGAGATCCAGATAGAATTCTAGAAGGATTCGCTGCAGATTTCCGCTTCGACGTCATCACGTCACGTCGCTGACGCATGGCGATGGCGTCGCAGGCGAGCTGGTTGGGTTTGTCAATATATATCAATATTGCATTTATTGTCACACAAGGTATGGTGAAATTGGTTCTCTGCATTTGACCCATCGCCTGCACAACACAACACACACACACACACACACACACACTGTGCAGGGAGCAGTGGGCAGCCGCGGTGCAGCGCCCTGGGAGCAGTGTTTGGGGGTTAGGTGCCTAGGCTGGTTTGGGGTTTGGCCAGCCCACACAGCTCTAGTTCACTGTAATATTTTACTCAATGTGAATGCGTTCATATATGTATTCAATTTAAAAAAGGTATTCAAATCTGACTAGCTTATTGATACCCCTTGCAGACATCTGTTAAGCCTTGCCCAGATATTAAAATGTCCTTAATTTGAGAATTTAAGAATTCTCAGGATAGAGAAAAACAAACGTTGTATCTTTCTTCATAGGAATTCATTCCAACCAGCAACTATGAACGACAACTGGCAACGTGTTTCAAAGTACAAACATCTGTTTAGGATATCCCAATAAGAAGTGTGTAAAAAAACAAGTTGGCCTTCCTGAATAAATATTTCCTATTTGCCACCCATTGATATTAGGATGTCGATGGCCTTTCTGGATTAGCAGATGGGGTGAGATGTTCCCGAGCAACTTTTCCCTCTGTTGTTCTGGTCACTATATGGCATGTGTCATGTTATTTCATGCCATTAACCCAATTGAATGTATTTTGAAATAGGCGCGCACACACATACCAATTATTTGAACAGTATTTTAATAACATAAATAGAAATATGATTACACAGATCTGAATGGATTTTAAAAGGCAATATCATGTACATAATTGTTATGAAGTAGTGTTTTTATTGTGTGTAGTATTCTGGTCTCTCGAAAACCCGCTGCAACAGACGGACACACGGTCGGTAGATAGAGTCTGGCAGCATCGACGCATTTCTTTTATCACATCCTGACACTTACTGTCGTCGTATTTGTGTGCTGTTAAGGAGGAAAGTGGTTTAGTAAGTGCCAGTCGGAATGATTTACCATGATACCAAAACAAATGCAACCAAGTCGTAGCCTACCTTGCAAACACATTTGAATTGCACAGGCTTGCTTTTGACACGGGTCTTTCGGAGGCATGTTACTGAAATACATCAACCACAGATGTCGACATTTGTAATTGACCTTGTTTGGACACTTGATCTCCTTGTGAATACAATAACCGTATTATCTGTTGACGTATCTTCCATACCTCAAAAGAAATGTCGCTTTGGGGGAAATTGCACTTTGGCAAAGCTGAATTTTAGATTAAACGTATACAAATCAAACTAGCAAGACTTCATAGACGACTACTCCGTGGTGCTTCCTGTTTTGGTCACGTGACCAAGCTATCACCAATGGCTTGTATTTGGCTGAAGAATATTTTTTTTGGCAACAATTGTGACACCTGTTGGCTGCTAGAGTAACTACACCACGGCATGTAAGATGCAAGAAAGTTAGTGAACTTTATTTATATAAAAAAAACAAAAACATTTTATAATCTACGGCTTTTAAAGGCTACGGATTGACATGAACAAAGTTGCCAAGTCGGCCAAACAGCACATCGTGTTGTGGTGACTGGAAAAAAAAGTGGTTAAATGTATTGGATAGGAAAATTGGAAATAAATAAAACAAAACATCTGAGAATAAATATGCAATATTCCTTGGGGAAGATTTTCAGTATAATCTTAATTCAAATGCAAAAGTTTCATATCAGCATCTGTTCATTTTAATAGGAATACATGGTTTGTGGTTGATTTACAGGTTGACAGGAAATGTCCTTGACAAAAAGATAAGCTGGTCATGGCATGTGAAACAAAAGAACTGCAGATGTGCATGTAGTTATCTAATGAGAAGTATGAGAGGGTCATGAGGCAAGGTTATATAAATAATGACTTCCTATGGCACCGGAATACAATTTTTCAAAGATATGGCTCAGATGGTTCCAAGTTAAAGTCAGTATGTAGCAGCTGTTCAGGAATGGGTAAAGCATGTAAATCCAGGCTTAAATGAATCAAACGATGAAACATGGCACTGTTCCACAAACTGAAAAGAACAACTATTGACACTTGCAATGACAATTTCTGGTCGTCAAGTTCAAAATCAGACATCTTTTTTTTAATTGATCTGAGAAAAATACTTACTCTTAAGTAATAACTACACTTGTATGGAAGTAAAATGGTGCCAAATGTGCTCGATGCAAAATAGCAGTAAGAATTCTACAGGACATTAGGAAATAGTCTAATGTCAAACCATCGCTCGCTCTGTGATTCATGCAATGTGAATGTTAAGAGTTTGGAGCTGGAATTTAACCTGAATACATGAGGTTGAAAAACAATGGAATGAATATATTACCTGCTGAATAATAAGGTAATACGTTTAATAGAAGGTATTTTAACAACCAAATTCAACAAAATGTGGTTGTTAAAATTAACAACCAAAACTTCAAGCATCAAATTAGAATTCATACAAATGTAATGTGGTGTGAATATCCTGAATGTAGGTTTTTATTCAATTCACATAATTGATTAGCCATTTTGCATTGAGGACTTTGGCACTATTATATCATATAATCTTATTGTTAAGTAATACTCTTCAGGAATAACTCTATATCACTTGTTTGTTTATTCTATATAACAACAACAAATAAATGCTTAAACATCAAATATATGTTATGTCAGATAGGTTAACTTTTCTAGAAGCTCTCGCTTTCTCACAAAGTGAATAATATAGAAATAAAACTGCATTGTTAAAACTGCGTTTTTCTTAATTTGTTTAAACCAAAAAATGCATCATATCTCAAAACTACCTATAGCTTCATAAGAGAACATCCATATTAAAATTAAAACACATCTGTTACAATCAAAGTACAACTCCTTGAAGAGTTGATTCCCCATCTGCTCTTTATGGGACTTGCCATTCTCCATCTTAGGACCCTCCAAATGTCTGAGTTTTGAAAACACTCTTTCCCTGGAAGACAACAATCTTCATACTTCCAGTGGTCATCTTGGCCGCATTCACCAGGCTCTTACACACCTAGGCAAAAAACACCACACCGCAACCACACATCATGTTACAACCAAAAAATAAACAAAGAAAATCCAATGTAGCTGGATTCTACGTCCTCCTACCTTTAGATCTGGCCTTCAGCAGGAAGCGCTTGCTCTTGCTGTCCAGCCTGTTGGAGGCGGTGCAGGTGTAGGTGCCTGGGAGCAGCGAAGAGGACGTGATGATGGCCTCATCGGTCTGGGTCTCCTGCAGGGTGTGGGCTGACAGCCAGCTGTATACGGGCGTAGGGGACCCAGTGGCGCTGCAGTTTAGGGTGACCTCCTCCCCCACCACCAGGTCCAGCATCTCAGGCTCCGGGCTGAGAAAGTTAGGGGGGTCTACCGCAAAAATAACCAATTTTATTTTCTATTTTTTGATACCTAGAAAGGCTAGAATAAATGTGTGTTGTAGCATAAATACATCTCAAAGCCACTCGATATAGTTTGACAGTGTTTATGGCACATAAAAGTGTTGTACATGTACAACATGTTGTAATATGTTGCACAACCTCACATTTCATTGCGGATATGTTGGAACCTGTATCTCTTCAACAATTTCTCAGTGGTCTTGCTAACACCACGATATCATGCAACCCATCTTGCATCAGCAGAATGCTTGACTCAGCTTGACTCTGAACTCAAAGTATAAACTCAATCCTAACGGCATCGTTTTCCGTATGTGAAGTGATCCCAACTCACAGTGTACAGAAGCATTCAGGGAGCCGGAGGAGACGGTAGGAGCCGGCTGGGGACCCTCGGGTCCCAGGTCCAGTTCAGCCACGCACCTGTACTGGGCTCCGTTGTCCACTCTGGTTGGAGTGATCAAGAGAATAGAGGAGACCTGCACCGGTGAGGCTTGTGTGAGGTCAGTGAAGGAGCTGTGATAGACCTCCGTGTGGTCCCTGTACCACCTCAGCACCAGGTACTGGACGGGAGCGATATTCTGCACCTCGCAGAGAAGCTGGTACTCCTTGCCTTCCTTCATGGAGCCTGTGTGGTTCACTAGGCGGATGGAGACGCTGTCGGGAGTTTCTGGGGAAAAATAAACACAGGAGAGTAACCATGCGGCCATAGCAGGAGAAACAAACGCATGTTATGTAATAGATGGCTAGCAGTGCTCGCCTTTAAGAGCGGGCAAGATGAAACTACGGTTGACTCACTGTAGAGGACCAGGTTGAGTTTCTCCTCACACTGCCTGGGGGCGGTGAAAAATACTCCATAACAGATGGGCTCCTCTATCCAATCGATAAGACTGTCCACTTTCCACTGGACCGAGAGGTCCTGCTGGGTGTGGGCTGCGCCGACAGTTGATTCCCAACCCAGTACTCGAACTGGACGGGCGGCTTCACATGTGACTGACACGGATTCCCCGAAACTCACCACCACTCTGGCGGGCTTGAGGACCAGGGAGCAACCTTCCCCTGAAACTAAAGACACGGTGATGATGTGATTACAAATGCACTGTGAACGCATTATAATGCAAGACCTGCAATTATAATGTTTACTATTGCACGGTGGAGCAGCCCGACGCGCGCACATACTCACGCACGTGCGCGCGCACGCACGCACACACACACACACGCGCACCAGTGCACATAGCCAAATTGCATGAAAGGAAATAATCATGTAACTTCGCTCGGCTTAAACGTGTTTAAAGGATTGCTTACACCCATAACATTCGACACGACGGCTAACAACGTTGCGCTAGGACCGTTGGCACTAGTCACTCACCTTACGATAAGTAGGTTAGGCATACGAGAGGCTGCTGATTAAGCCACTTCCTAACATATTGCATCGAAGATAACTCTATATACAGTAGGCCTACAGCTTAAGAGGCGCCGAACTCGCTTTTCTTACCAAAGTATAGCATGCAAACCGCAGAAATCCATTGCAGTAAGTTTCTTCCCATCGTCATTGCAGTGAGGGACGGCGGAAGCATTCCAACTTGACCGTGCTTGGCAACGTAACGCTGAACTCTGTTGCAACAAAGCCCCCCTCAACTCTCACTGAGCGATGGCGGGGGGCTAGGAGAGAGAGAGGGGGGGAATCTTACAGGTGGCCGGCCTAGTTGAACCCGGACCTTACATTCCGAGGTTTGGTTCATACCCTGACCAAAGTAATGATCATTATATGATCCAAAAAGGCCCTAGTCTTCAACCGAACAATGGACGCTTATTCTAAACCCCGGGATTGCTCTAATTGGGTTTACATAAGTTAATATGAAAGCAATATATTTAAGCAGGACAGGATTATATTATCTAAAATATGGGATTTTGAACGTTGCATAAATAATGTTATTAAAATCTTTTTTTACCAAATTAACTAGATATTAACGAATTAACTCAACTAAATGAACAACATATTAACTCACTTATTTTATGTTTTTTTTTATTTCATTAATGTATGTTGAATCACAGCATACAAAAAACTATAAGCACTGGTCGTTTTCCTGCAGGGCGCATAGCGATTAGAATCCAACACCGCAGTCCTCACATTAAATCAGGTTCATAATCACAAAAATGATCAAAAACGTATAAAAACATGGGAATCTCGTTGGACACATACGTTTCTGTCTTTAGAAGGACACACGTTTATGTCTACTCTGCATACACACAAACAAAGACGAATTCAAATACCAAGATAGAATAAGCGCGTATGGGACACATGTGTGAAACATTTCTTTATATTCAACAGGAAGAGTGAATCAGTCTTTGCTTTACATTCACATTGGTTGGCACTAATTAGTATGGCTGTCTTGGCACTGGCTAATGTATTCTAGAATGAAAGAGTGAAAGAGAGGTCCAAGGGGGTGACAAAAGGTTGCAGAGGAACATGCTTCAATGAAAAACACTGGTTTGACTTTGCTTAAATCAGTATGCTGTCTGGGAATGCTACAGAGTAAGGCATTAGCATCTTACAAAAATATTCAGTACAAAAAATAAATCACACTCCTGAAAGGTTAGAACACAACTGGACATACTACTCTTAACATTAAAACATTCCACAATGTAATGTTTGTTTTGGTACGTTCAAACCAGAGCGTAAAGGAGTGAAAACAGTGGATGTGAAACCAGTACCAAATACCAAACCAGAGAATACTAGTCAACCTGTTTGGCTTTAAAAATTAAGTAAAAAAGTCAACATTGTGCATAATATTAGCCATAGCAAACAGTACAGGATGCAGCAACAACGCAGCAGTGCAAAAAGACCAACAACAACAAAAACATCTGAATAAGAAGAACGTATGTCTGATACGGTCCCAGAAATGTCAAACCAAACAACAGATATCAAAAGATTCAGCACCAAAATACAACAGCTTCATGAATATGAGGTGGAAACATCACAAGAATAAACATTTTGGATGATTTCCGGTATCTGCACATTTATTATTATTAGATATTTTTTTAAACATACCACTGGCAAAAGTATGGATGGCATGCAGTCCAACTACGAGCCAACATGTTGCACAACTGTCCGTGGGAGGAGGAACCCTGGATTACATTCTCCAACACACACTAAATGAAATGAAAATCATACTTCCCAGCTCTTTGCTTCAGTACAATCACTATTTACGTTTCTTATAAATAACAAAGGCAAGCATTGCAAGCAATAATAATACGAGCACCGACACTATGATCCCGGCAATCAGCCCACGGTTACCTGCAGAGGAAGGTCATGAGAGCGTGAATAACCAGAGAACCTGGGCATCCATTAAACAATATACATATCAGGAAGTTACCGTTGGTGCTACGGACGATGAAAGCCTTGGTCGCGAATGCCAATGTGTTGGAGGCGGTGCAGTTGTACGTGCCAGGAAGCAGGGGTACGGAAGGCCTGAGGACAGCCCAGGACCCTAGGGCCTCCGGGTAGCCAGCTGGGGCCAGCCAGGTGTATTGAGGCAGGGGCTTCCCTTCAGCACTGCAATTCAGGACGGGCTTATCATCCACTGCAAGGTCCAGGATCTCTTCTTGAGGACCGATGATGGCTGGTGGGTCTACATACAGCGCCCGGGTTAGAAAACACACAACAAGCAAGGCTTGAAGTAGAGCACTTTAAAGGTTGTAGGTTTAAAGGTTGTATCAGCGATTCTAGGCTAAAACATAAATGATCACATTCATCTGATCTCTCCTCACGATCCGCTAGCTGCCCGCTCCATAAGCAGGCCGTCCAAAAAACGTGTCTCTGTAGGCAGCCTACAGTCCGAGATCATACACAAAAACAAATGGCACCATCAACCGCTCCAAACCACTCGGAGCATAGGCTGCCTGCAGAGACGTGTTTTTTGCTGCAGAATCGCTGATACAACCTTTAAGTCACACCTTAAAGGTTGTATCAGCGACACTAGGCCGAAACCGCATCTCTGTAGGCAGCCTATGCTCCGAGATCGTACATCAAACAAATGGTACCACTAAACAAATGGCAGAATCGCTGATACAACCTGTAATTGTTTGGATATATATGAAAAATAAAAAGATATCAAACTCTTAACACATTAACACATCTTAACACAAACAGTGTTTGTGAAATAAGTGAAATGACAAAACTCACAGAAGACCTCCATCGTATACAGCGGTGACATTACTGGAGTCCATTGTGGGCCAGAGAGGCTCAGATTCATTTGCACTTTGCATTGGATTTGGATTCCATCATCCTCCTTCGTGGGGGTGATGGACAGATGAAACGACTCATTCTGCGGTGTGGCAATGTCCTTGTCCCGAGTCTCAGTGTGGATGACCTCTTTTCCTTTGTACCAAGTCACAGACAGGTTCCTGACCGGAGCGATGTTTATGACGTCGAGCTGCAGCGGATAAGACGCGCCGGCCCTCATGGCTCCAGTCGAATTTGGCTCAAAGATTAAAACCTTGTCCGGTGTTTCTGACAGCAAAACCAATCAAAAAATCATTATTTTATCATTATGCGTTATTTGAAATCAAATTAAATAACGTAAAAGTGATATTAGCTGTGAAAGCAGCAGTTTAAATAAAGGCCTTCCAATTTGAAACAATATTGCTGGATAAGGGAACCTGTGTGAAGGTTGTACTTACTGTACACAGTCACTTCCAAATGTAGCACACATTGGCTGTGATCAGGCAGAGTAGTGTAGCACAGTGGGCGTATGGACCACGTCCTAAGTGACGCCAGTGACCAGGTGAGAAATTGAAATTGAGGTTTGAAAGCTGTGCCTCCTTCTGGTGCCTCCCATCCCATTCCTTGGTTCTGGGATGAGGTGCAGTTAACGGAGACGGGGTCTCCAAACCTGACAACAACGCTGCTAGGGCTCAGTTCGAGTGGACACGAATTGGTTCGATGAATAGACCGACCTAAAGAGGTAAATAAAGGGTGAGCGAGGATCATAGGTCTACGAATTATTCAAGTGCCGAGTTTTAAGTACCCACTGCTGCCACGGTACAGTACGAATGCAGACACAAAAAGAACATCGCAAAAGTACTTACCGCAAATGGCAAACATAAGGAACAACGCACGTACATGCCACATTTTGGAAAAAGCGTACATGTAGGGGATTACTGAATCCTCCCACCGAATCCTCTAAAAAGCTACTTTCACTATAATGGACCGCACGACTTCGCTCTTGGAGTCAATGTTTTAAATGGTAGAGTGCGTGGGTGCAAAGCTATGGCCAATTTTCTAGGAAGTGACATGTGGGGAAATTGAGAAATATTAACATTTTGAAACCATAGACATCCGACGGAACGTTTACCGCTACTGCCTACTGGAGGAGCCAGAGACAAAAGAATTTCATTGCCAGTGACTGCTCTGTAATTACTGCGCATATGACAATAAAATAATC
>JAOTIX010000075.1:3498245-3508245 GCA_027123715.1 Gaidropsarus macrophthalmus | reverse complement strand
TGAATTAGCTGTTATGCAACCCTGTCCCTTTCATTGGTGGCTATAGTGATTGTTACCAAGGATGCATCCACAGTCTACATACCTCCTGGTTGGCAATCACATAACACTAGTGTTTGTGGCTCTTCGTCTAGCCTGCCAGAAGTGGCAAGTGGAGGAAGTGTTAAAATTGTTACTCGTGTTATTGGGGTTATTATTAAAGGTGCAGTGGGGAGAGTTAAGAGCTCTTATTTCAAGGTCGGCCAGCCATTAGTGAGTGAGGCGCTGTGAGAATATCTGTTTGGAATTGACTGAACCTGCCTAGATTGGGGAGCGGTCTTAGTTTTAATACTGCTCCCGTGTCATTTCTGACCAATCAGGGCATATATTCACTCATTGGTTCTGTGAATCCATCCTGCCTGTCCATTGCAGGTGCATGAAATGCAACACTTGTTCGCTTCTGCCCTTTTCTCCTCTCTCACTGTACTCAAATATTGCCTACAGCAGCTTTAATGTATTATGTAATACATTGAGCTTCAGCCTTTTCCATGATGCTCAAAGTGACAAGAGGACAAGATGTCATACCCCCCTGTGTACAAGGAAGATGCATTTCAAAGACACAGTGCCCTCTGGCTGTCCTGCTATCTCTTATCCAAACTAGGTGCGGGTAAACACCTGATATGTAAATCGACACCAGTGAACAAACCCAACAGTTGCAGAACATTCCACGCTTTACTGTTGCACTCTGAGCTGAAGACGGTAACGGCAAGGAAACACACGGATCCCTCACCGTTACGTAACCAAACAGAGCCGATAATCACCGCATGTCCAACCGAGCCTGACCTCCTCTGTGATACATCTTGCCTCTGCGTGCGTCGCGGCGGGCTAACAGCAGGGGCTCGAAGACGGATGGCGCTAGAAAAGGGAAGCATGTCAGAGAGCCCCCCCCTCAGCGACTGGGGAAGCTCAGAACGCACAGCTGCTTGGGAAGAATTATCTGTAGCAGGGGTTTTTTTTGGGTGGCGGCACATCTTACAGTATGCGAGGGGACATTAACCAGAGGGGGGGTTTTGTTTCGGCAGCGCTGTGTGGCCGAGACCAGATGGCAAGACGTAGATACGGCAGTGTGGACGTTAGCAGCAGGTATATAACCGTATAGAGTTGCACTGAATCACAGCACCCACGGCCATCTCATGATAAAATATATGGCTGCATGGATACTAATGGATGGATTGCTCCGTACATGGAAGTGGTGCTGCAGTGCCGGTGAGTAACTGGGTCTCTGGGCCCAGGGATGCTGTGATCCGGGCCAGAGGTCAGGGAGGTGTCCTGGCTTCCTCTGAGTCAACCGGCAGCATCCAGTCTGTGGCGTCCTTCAGGCGGACACATGAAAGGAAAGAGAAGGAGGAGAAGGAGGAGAACGCAAAGAAGACGAGGAGGGGGTGAGGGAGTCATGGCGTTGCGGTCTGCTGACTCACTCTGTAGGAACGGTGTGTGTGTGTATGTGTGTGTGTTGGATCCTTGTGCCCCTGACAGATGCACCAATTATTTAATTTCCTGTCACTGTGTTGGAATGCCTGCGTGGGATTCCTGTTGTCTGAGTGTTGGCCGTGTCACCTGCCTCCACCGCCGAGATCGTATTTCATCCACTCTGCCCCAAACCAGGGAATTTCCCAGTTCTGATGGGATGAGGGAGGAAGTGAGTGAGGTTGGTGGGGTGTTTCTAGCGAAATACTCTTGTTGGTATAAGAACTAGCAGGTTAAAACCTATTTATTTGTATGGAGCTATAACCACAGTTTGTGGTTTTTTTTTTAGCTATTTGCAAGACATTTGGAGTAGAAGGATGATGGTTTGGATGAGGTTTAGAGCTGGCATGGCAGAGAAAGTTAGTGTACACACAGGCAGCAAAACCAAGGCAGTTATTAGGTGTGTGTTTGTTTGCTTGTGTGTGCTTTGATAATAACTAATGTATTGGTAGGTCATTAGATGTGCAGTGTGTGTGTATATTAATATTAATAATCATAAGCTAGATTCTAAGGTGTGTTCGAGAGTGAGCGAGAAGGTGTGTGTGTGCGTGCGTGGGTCCAAGAGGAAGTGCCGTCTTTAATGTTCCACTTTTTACGGTGGAGACGCTTGCAAACGCACCACAGATACGTAGGCTGAGGGTACACATGGGTGTGTTTGTGTGCACACCCGGTACACAGTCAGATGAATGAACAGAGGAGGAGGATATGGATAGAGCGTTCCATGGAAGCTGACTCACAACGAGTCACCGTAATTGCTTCGGACAGGCGACTCACTTTTACTGTAAAAGAGGTGACACTAGGCAGGAGCTCTGTGTGTGAGTGTGTGTGCGTGTGTGTGTGGAGGAGGGGGGGGCACGTTTGCGTGTGTCTTGTGTGTGATTGTGTGCTCACCTGTACGTGGATGTGCGTGTACGTGTGTGTGTGTGTGTGTGCTCGTGGAGGAGGGTGTTTCTGTGCAAAGGGGCAGTGCTCTCTCTCTCTCTCTCTCTCTCTCTCTCTCTCTCTCTCCCACACCTTTATCTCATAACTCGCGTGAGTGTCAAGAGTGCTGGTGCTCACAGAGGAGGGGAGAGAGGGGAGAGAGGAGAGAGCGCAGCGCGGAGCCCACAGCGAGGGGAGTGTGGGCGTGTGGATGGAAGACCCCGCGCGTACGGACCGCCAGCGGGCGGGAAGCCGCGGCTCGTGGGAGGAGGGAGACAGCCACCGTGAGGTCCAGAAGTAAGGTCCAGCTTGTGTGTATGAGTGTGAGCTATTTCCTGCATGTCTGGATTTGTTGCAAGGAGTTTTATGTTGTTTACGTTTGTTAGTATTTTGAGCTGTGTCAATATTTCTGTGTCTACATTTAGTGAATATATTATTATGTGTGTGTGTGTGCGTGCATGTACTGCATTTACAATATATATATATATATATATATATACAAATGATATAAAACAATGGCAGTTAGTTTCACATTAGTCTCACAGCTCTTTGAACAATACGATACGAGTCGTCGTATTAACCTGATAAATACGCCGTGTCGTTTTTCCGGAACACGTTCTGGGCGATCTTCTTCCGCGTGGCGTCCTGACTGGCGTAGCCGTCGAAGCGCCGCAGGGGGTCCTTCTGGTTGATGCGACCCACGAGCAGCCCGGGCTCCCCTGAATTACGCCACAACCACGCACACACGGGACACGGGTTTGACCTCCGACCTCACGCAGACCATCAGACACGTGGTTTTTGAGGTTAATGTCACTCACCGGGGCGACAGGGCACGCACAGGCCCCGGCTGCTGCGGACCAGCTCCATGCTCTCCTCGTCCACCTTCACCAGGCGGATGGGGTAGATGTTGGGCAGGATGCGGCTGTTGAAGCCACACGCCCCCACCTGGTGGGACACGAGGCACGCACAATAATATGGTCAATATTGACTCTATACTTATTGATGATCTTTATTTACTTACTTCTTTACTTACTTACTTAATTACTTATTTACTCAATTACTTACTTACGTGCACACACCCGCACACCCACACACGCACACCCACACCCACACATGCACACCCACACCCACACACGCACACCCACACACGCACACCCACACACCCACACCCACACCCACACACCCACACGCCCACACCCACACACGCACACCCACACATGCACACCCGCACACCCACACACCCACACACGCACACCCACACCCACACACGCACACCCACACCCACACACCCGCACACCCACACACGCACACCCACACACCCACACACCCACACACGCACACCCACCCACACACGCACGCACACCCACACCCACGCACACCCACGCACACCCACGCACACCCACACACCCACACCCGCACACACCTTGCCGTCCATGTTGGCGATGCTGCAGTTGCACTCGGTGGCGCCGTAGAACTCGCCGATCTTGGCCACGGAGAAGCGCTCGGTGAAGGCCTCCCAGACGTTGGGCCGCAGGCCGTTGCCGATGGCCAGACGCACGCGGTGCCGCTTCTCCGCCGGGCCGAGGGGCTGAGACAGCAGGTAGCGGCAGATCTCACCGATGTACTGCACCACCTGCGCAGTGGGTGGGGGCGGGGGGTGTGAGAGGTGCTTCATCAGTGCTGGACATTGATTCATCCGTCCATTCTCTTCCGGAGCAGGGACACCCAGACTTCCCTCTCCCCAGACACTTCCTCCAGCTCTTCAGGGAGGATCCCAAGGCGTTCCCAGGCCAGCTGGGTGACAGTCACTCCAGCGTGTCCTGGGTCTTCCTCTGGGTCTCCTCCCGGCAGGACATGCCAGGAACACCTCCTGAGGGAGGCGTCCCGGCATGTTCCCGTGGCTAGAGTCACCGTCCGGGGATTGGGTCGCCGGGGCCCCCGCCCACGACTGCCACCCAGATCACACAGCACCGTCCCCTTGTGGACCCTCCTGCGGGTGATGAACCCACTGGAGGGGATTTCATCCATTAGGGGCTTCTGAACCGATCTTAGTCTGACCCGTCAGCTAGGACCTGTTTGCCTTGGGAGACCCTACCAGGGGCTTTAAGCCCCGGATAACAGAGCTCCTAGGATCATCCTGGTGCTCAAACCCCTCCACCACGAGGAGGGAAAAAACGTAATCATGCTAAAATGTATGCTATAGAAATCCTGATTTCCATAGCAACGTACACACACACACATACATTAATTTCCCCGTGCGTTTTTCCTTACAGTGCAGTTGTACTTGACGCAGTCGTCCCAGAAATTGCTGGCGGAGAACTTCTTCTTCACCACCACGGTCACGCCGTTCAGCAGACACTGGCCGACGCCCATGATGTTCCCTGTAGGGGGTCACGACAGGTGAGGTCATCAGAATGCAACGTACGCTCTGGAGCGCTGTCTGGAGCTAAAGGCTAGCCGTTGCTATTGTTGTTAGCATTATTCCTACCGGCTGAGTGGTAGAGGGGCAGGCAGTCGTAAATAATGTCATCAGGACGAATGCCGAAGGCGTAGTATCCAAACGCGGCGATCCGGTAATACCTATCCATAAAAAACCCACAAATAACACATGAAGATACGGGAGTGTGCGTCCTCCATGCAGCGGCTGTGTGTGGTTCAGCCCCCCACCTGCTGTGCACTACGATGGCAGCCTTGGGCAGCCCGGTGGTCCCAGAGGTGTAGATGTAGAAGAGCTGGTCTGCAGGGAACAGTGGAATTAAGGTTAATCACTGGTGAACAACACTGGGATGGTTTTTCATGCATTTGTCTTTGAATAAGTGGCTACGATTTGTTAATGACACTGGTTATAACTGGTTATAACTGGTTTTCAATTGGTTACCAATTTTCAGTACCTTTGAGTTGTACGTGCTTTATTGTCAGTTTATTTGTATTTCTTGTATTTGCTTGTATATTGTGCGTGTATATGGTACATGGTGTAGAAGAGTGTCTTTAGAATCGATATGTTACGTTAGTCATTTTGTACAACTAAAGATCAGTGTTAATCTGCACCCCGTCTGCCAACCTAAGCACCATGGGGTCAAGAGCTTTCAGCCGATCTGCCCCCAGCCTCTGGAACTCTCCCACCAGATAAACGCACTTCTGACACCGTCTCCACTTTGAAATCTCGCCTGAAAACACACTTATTCCGTATGGCGGAGAGGAAGCTCATCCCTGCCTAAAGCGTCCTGAACTTTGAACTTTATGCTGAGCTCCTAGCACTATATAAGGACTATATTATTACTACTTCTTATGTTCCTACTTATTTTCTCTGATCTTATTTGCACTAATCTGTCTCATGTCTTTGTTCTACTGTTGTTGTTGTGAACGGTGGCCTTGAGTGCTTTGACAGGCGCATTCAAATAAAATGCATTATTATTATTATAATAATATAGATGAAAACTTTACTCGATTCTGATTGGCTGAGAGCAGCGATGTTAATCACTAACACGGCAGGAAAAAGTTATTTGCACTGCAGTGCAAATTAAAAAAGTAATTTGCACTGCAGTCTCAGCCAATCAGAATCGAGCATGTTTCATGTATATTATAATCATATGGTTTTTCTCGTTCAATTTGGAATTAATTTACACTAGTGAGTTTTTCAAAGTACTCAAATAGCACTTTACGGGCTCGTGCTATTTTGAACTCTTTGAAAAATACACTTGTGAAAATAAATTCCAAATTGAACGAGAAAAACCATATGATTACCTATACTTATTATTATTATTATTAATAATGTTGAACCCCAGTGCTAGGGCAACAGTCAATCAGTATCTTTTAAAAACATTAAACGCAGTGTGTGGCTGGCCACACTTTCCCAATGACCAGTGACTTCTCTTTTCAATGTCAAGGGCAACCTGGGAGCTCAATAAGCACACACACCCTAATCAGTTGGCCAACCGCATAACTGGTCTACAGAAGGAAATGAGCACCGCCAAGAATAACTATGAAGGCTGAGACAACAAACTCAATTCAAAACCAATCATTTGATTTGGACATGAACATAAAAATCTGAAAGGTTAATAAGGGCAGCCGTGGCCTATTGGTTAGGGAGCCGGGCTCGTGCTCTGCAGGTTGCAGGTTCGATTCCCGGGACCAGAGGTAGAAAAAATGTGGGTGGGGAGGGTGACTGAACAGAGCGTTCCCCCTCTCAACATCCATGACTGAAGTGCCCTTGAGCAAGGCACCTAACCCCCAAGACTGCTCCTCCGGCGCTGCACCGCGGCTGCCCACTGCTCCCTGCATGTGTGTGTGTGTGTGTTGTTGTGCAGGTGATGGGTCAAATGCAGAGGTCAAATTTCACCGTACCTTGTATGTGTGACAAAAGCAACAACTTAACTTATTAAAAAAATGAAACATCTTATTCAGGACCATAGGAGAAACCCAGAAAGGGATAGTTGAGCTGATCCTAAAGCAAAAAGGATTAGCTACGGTATTCTGTTTGTGTTTAACATATGTGCACTCACTGCACACATTCTCCAGTCGGTGAAACAAGCCATCTCAGCAGGGGGGGGTTGTGGGGGGCCTTACCATTGAAGCCTTTGGGGGACCGGCTGGGAGCGGGCGGGAGGCGGGAGGCGGAGGCCAGGATGGGGTCCAGGGCCTGGGCCCCCAGCGAGGCCAGATGTTCGCCGCCCAGATCGCCAGTACAGAAGCGCGTCATGGACTGGCTGAGGGAGGAGCTCACCTCCAGCACGGCTGACGGACAGCGAGGAAGAGAGGGGAGGGTCAGGGCAAGGAGCCGGAAGGTTCCAGAGACCAACGGAAAGGGTTGTTTCAGGTGCGTTTGTTTAGACAAGCCCCCACCACTCTACAACCGCTGACTCCGTTGTGTGTTGATTCAACACTTAAAGGGTTGCTCAATGCACAACTGTTAGCCATCATTTCCATAACGTCCACTATGCTTTAGGGGACATCTTGAAAACCCCCAAAACACAACAGGAATGATGACATCAAGAAGAAGGGAAGTCACATATTGTTTCGGAAACACGATAGCAAATAAAGCCCTGAAGGTTTTTTGTAAACCTTTTGTAAAGACGAAAGCTACATGTGTGGCATGTGTGATGTTACAAATGATGTGATGTTACAAAAAGAATAATTACCAAGAACACCTTTAGTAATGACATGGAAACATATTGGAATTTGGATCAAAGAAGGAGTCCCATAGTTCACCAATGCATTAGCTTGTTATTATTCTTGTTATTATTCTTGTTATAATTGTTCTCGAGTTTGAAACAAATGTGATTTTGACATACAGCACTCTCGGATTCCGTACAATTGTAATCCGTTTCCTTTCCTTACCAAAGTTTGAGCCCATTCTGTCACCGTACATTGAAACAATTTCTAAATAAATAAATGGTGAAGTACGTAGAACCTCTCAGAAGCCAGACCAACGGGACCTTCATTATCTCCATGCTAACGGGGGGGGGGGGGGCTTACCGTCGGCAAGCTCGGCGCCAAACACGATCCCCCGTGACGCCGACACCCCGACGCAGTGGAGCAGCGCGTCACGCCGGAGGTTGAAGTTGATGAGTGCCGCCTCCACCCCCACCTTCGCCAGGCCCAGCCAGAGGGCCACCTGCAGCGGCCGGCTCTCCATGAAGATGGCCACCACGTCCCCCGACGCCCAGCCCTGACCTCGAGCCCAGTGGGCCACGGCGTTGGAGATCTGGTCCAGCTGGGTGAAGGTCCAGCTCTCCCCCGTGGCCTCGTAGATTAAGGCGGGCTTGCTTGGGTTGAGGCTGACCGTCTCGGCGAAGATGGTCGGAATGTTGCTTCCGTTTCGCATGTGTCGCCACAGGGCCATCTTAACCCGCAGTAGCACGTAGAGGCCCCTGGAACACGGTTGTGGAACAGAGTTGAAGGTCAGGGGTGGTGGGTGTCACACTCACAGAAAAGGATCTTTGACTTTTATTTCCACATTGGTGTATGTGTCACGCTTACTTTATGTCCCGCTTGGCAGTGCGGACCGCGATGTAGAAGTACTTCCAGCTTTTTGTACCGAGGTACACTCCTATGCCTGCTGCTAAACTCCATGGCCAGGGCACCCCGAAGAGACGCAGGAGACCCAGAGTACCCAGAGACGCTGAGGCGGTAGCTACATTACGCATTCTGTCAACATAGAGAGAAGGGGATCCCAATTTCAGAGATCATCATCATCATTTCGTTGCGTTAAGGTACAAGGGGAATATACACTTATAGGGGGTTATGCAAAAACAATCGGGGATTATAATTGTTTTTAAGCGTCAATCTTTGTAACAATGACCCACCCCCCCCATTCAGTCCACATATTAGCAGGGTGCTCCGCGTCAGGAGCAAGGAGCAACATGTATACCGTTTGGCAGAATCTATTTTAAGTCAGTGTCACTTAGGTCACATGGAAACGACTTGAGGACACATAACGTTAAACTTACCTACGCACACAACGAACTTGATCGATGTCACTTGTGTCCAACTTGTAAACGTGGGCGACAATTGACCGACGGTGATATCTGATCAGCGTCAAGATAGTTCTCCGAAGTTTGAATATATGTTCTACTAGCAGGGCTGAACAGTTTGCAAGTGTTGCAGTAGTTTCTCAATTCAATGTCATCGCGGATTTGGTAACAACGTGCATTATTGACAAATAAATTCCAAAGCATATGATCGTATCATCAAGGTATGTGTTCGGATATTCCTGTAATTTAAAATGGAAATAAAATTGTCCTCGAAATCAACGTGAAATGGTAAACATCAGGCTAAGTTAGTACCAGGCTACATTTGGTTCTCCATATTGAATGGTGTCATTGCGACAGAGGCTCCGCCCACTCGCTCCCTCAGCGCGCTCTGCCATTGGACGCCTTGAACTCCCGTCAAGTAGTTGTTCAATTCAATTGGATGAGAAATACCCTCAATGTATATAAAACCCGCCCAGTAGCTTTAGTTCAGTTCTGGATGTTGCAGGTGTCGTACAAACAGTTTCTTTACCAAGCACTTTGTCAACTTTGATTTCATTCTATATTTTTATAATAGCATATGCACTTGTGGTGCATGTCGTGCCACCTTTACAGAAAGTGAATACATCGAATATTCACAATAAAGCACCCCACATTCACAACTTGGTCAACAATTGTCCACAATTGTGCGCCATGGTCATTTTTGACTGAATCCATGACCATCTGATTCAGCAACTAGCACCGCAAACGCAAAGCAACTTGTCTTAGTTTAGTAAGATGTCCAAGGCAAAGTATTCCTTCTGTAACCTCGACAAAGGGACAATTGAGGATGGATGACGCAAGGATTTGGTTCTGTGATAGAGCGAAGTACACAATACATGTTCCTGTTGTGATATTTAATATAATGATATCATATTATTTTGTCAATACAGCCTAATATACATTTTGCACAATTGTCTTTACACTCCCTAACGGACATCATAACCGCTATCTTTATCTGACAACCACTTAATTAATAATAATCATAAACAATGTCAATGTCAATGTCAATTTTATTTGTATAGCGCATTTACAGACGGCTTGGCCGCACCAAAGTGCTTCACAGT
>JAOTIX010000075.1:3299166-3321026 GCA_027123715.1 Gaidropsarus macrophthalmus | reverse complement strand
CTGTGGGTGGCGGGGGGGAGGGGGTAGGGGGTAGGGGCGGGAGGCCTCACGCCACTAGCTTGGAGTTAGCAGAAGCAGAAGTTCACATTACGCGCCCCTTATCTTTACGAGGCTAATCAAACGCTGTGGGAACATGTAGATAATCAGGCCTGCCTCATTCCTCATTCTGAGGCTGTGTGTGTGTGTGTGTGTGTGAGAGTGTGTGTGTATGTGTGTGTATGTGTGTGTGTGTACTACCTTGCAAGGCAGTTGAGGAAATACTGCTAGACTAGACAAGAGCACAAGATGGTGGAGGAGGATGAGAATGGTAAAAGAAATAAAGGAAAGAAATTATTCCACTGGACAGGCCAGGGAGTCAAACACAGAGCATCAACCACAGACCTCTTGATACTGTAATTGAGCTAAAAATAGCCCAGCAATAATCATCAACGGAGGTGATTGTAGAACCTCAAGGCTTTCCGTTGGAGATAAGGGTTCATGTGTCCAACTTCTTTCACTTCAATCAATCGATCCAACGGAAACACATCAAGACCTTCCAAAAAAGAATCTTGATGGAATCAAGTCAAACTTCAAGAGACACCCAATAAGGCCCTAGAGACCCAAAACCAATAGCATTTAAGTTAAATACACATTTAAAGAATTGAATTTCTTATTCCCCCCATCTGTTTTGTTGTAAAAAAAAAGGGACTGCCCACAATGTTAGATTCACATTCAACAGTGCAAAAAAAAAAAGTGGCAAACAGCTTAATTTCAGCGAGTCGTTCTCACAGAGGGCAACACACTCCAAATACTAAACAAAAGGCTAATACAGAACCAGCTATGCGGTTTCCTGCCAATGCTCCAGGGACGGACAGCTCCGACAATAGGACTGGAGAAAGCCAGCGAAAAATGCCAAAGGGCAAAGTTCACGTAAACATGTTTAAAGCGTGTCCACGCTGAGAGAGCATGCTGGTCACCGCTGAGGAACATTTTGGGTTTTCTCCTAAACTTTTGCTCGATTCCCGCTTCCAACGAGAGGTCAGCCTGGCGCGCGCTCCACGCGGGAATACCTCCCCGCCACAACAACGACGGCTCGCCAAAGAGGCGGCGAGGGAGTCCCGCTGGAACATCACGAGAGCTCCAGAACGGCTGAATCCACCGCCATCTTTGAAGATTTTTTTTATTTCGGGTCCCCCTTTGTTAGATTGTCCAGGCTGCCATGGCGACCGTGGAGGTCTCTCTGTGAGATGGGGGGGTGCGCGGTGGGTAAATCAAACCAGCCTGACGTACGGTCTCTCCCCACCAACCAGCCCAATCCCCTACTACCCCCCCCCTTACCATCTGGGACCGCTAGAGGCCCCTCCGGTGGCGGTAGAGGGGCGGTCGCTGCCGGGGTCTCCAGTGAATGGGAGCCCGGCTCGCCGGACCGCGAGGAAGACTCCCTCTTCCCAGCCTGCCTCCTGGAGCTCCTCCGGTCGCACATCTCTTCCTCTTCTTCGTCCTCTCCTATTCCTCTTCCTCCTCTAGCCCTCTTCCTCCTCAAAGCTGCCAAGTCATGACCTTTAACCCCCGGCTCTCCCGCCCTCTTAAAAAGACCAACGTTCAGGTCAAGTCTGCAAAAGTTTAAAAATAGAAAAATATCCCCTGGCTGGAAAACGACAAGTCTACACTCCTGGCTTCACCTGTCGGGTCCTGCATAAGGTATGCTGACGGTGATGAAGGGGTGGGACGCCGGTGGTCCGCAGAGCTCAGCGAGGGGGGTCCCGCAGAACCGCTTGTGCAGTCCGGTGCGATATACCCACACGCTGCGAGGCCTGCTCCGGTTCACCCTCGTAGATCAATGTGATGCTCGCTCGCTTTGTATCAATATTTATTCTGCACACAGAGTCCTCCGCTCTTCCCTCTCCCGTCAGAGACACACAATCAAAGATACGGACAAACACACACACACGCACGCACATACGCACGCACGCAGGACGGCTATATATTGATCCAATCATGAACGGGACGCGGCTTCGCGCATGCGTCCCCGACCAGAGACTCATCCGTCGGAGACTAAAGCCTAAGTAGACACGCTGGAGATCAAGTCCGAGGCGTTTGGACGTTGTTATTTTTAGACTCCGCAGACGAATGCCATCCGTGAGATGAAATACTTCCAAAGTTAAACTGGGCGGGTTGTGGGGCCTAGACGTGTGGCGGTGGCGCCGCTGTCCAGGGAACACCGGGCAGAACGGAGACAAAAAACACGACGGGCAGCGGAACCCCTTGTGCTTCGGATGCATTCCCACCACGCCATTCTGCTGGGCCAGTGTGGAATCGATCCCCCCACCCCGATCAATCGCACAGTACATCTCTCCCCCGGGCTTCAATGGCCCAGTCTCATGGACAGGATGGGGGGGTGGGGGGGCAATTGGTGCGTGTTGGATGAAACTGATCCAACATTAATTTTTGGATCATGCCAAAATGGGAGTAGATGCATCCAATTAAATCCTGTTCCCCCTTTAACTGATCACAGTTGTAGCATTCTCCTTAAAATGAACAATATAGGCTGAGGTATACAACGCATGCATGACGCTATACACAACGTCAACATGCACACTGGCACCGAGCAACGGAGAAATAAACCCGGGAAACGATAATTGAGCAGGAGAGTCTGGGCATGAAAGGTTGATTACTCGCATCCTGCAAAGTGCAAAGCGTGCTCAACAAATCCCGCCGCGTTCAATTTCAATTATTGAAGCGCCGATCCGGGTCAATCACATACAGCAGATGACGGACGGACGCCAAGGGAAGAAGCCTGGCTTTTTGTTTATGGCACAGCCACGCCCATCCAATTGGAATAATCCAATAAGGGGATAGCAAGATATCGCCCAACCTGCTCTTCAATCTGGCAACCTCAATGTCAGAGAAGCCTGGCGTACATTGTGCTTGCAATCCTGAATGTAGTTACCAATGTGCCAAAGAAATCAAAGCTGTCCCGTCAGTGCATTATGAGCACACCCTGCATATAGCTCATCGACAGAAGGAAAACCGCCATCATCATCATCCTCATCCAGACATGTGATACGGAAGAGAGCGCCAACCTATACAGTTACCCACCACGTTCACCGACACGTCAATAAAGTACTGGATTTGGTAGCTGATGGGTACTGTTGATAGCTATGTCAAAAAGAGGGGGGGGGGGGGGATTCACTGATAACAAAGCCTCTTTCATGTTCGAAGCAGGAAATGCTCAGTCAATACAAAACACACAAACCTGCCCCCCCCGCCCCCTGCCGTGCGCGCGCCACCGTTAGACAAGCACAGTAAGGGAACTGAGCAGTTATTAATAGACGGGTGTGAAGTTTGCACTTTGACTGACTGACTGACACTTTTTTCTATTGAACACCATCTCGTGGTCCACTTCAGCGCAGGAACAATTAGCCGATAGATTGACTTAGACGTTAAAAATGTGCCTCTTTGATCAGATATCGTTTGTCAAGTAGGCCGAAGCATTGATTGCTTACAGCGTCAGCACCCTAAATTCAAAAAGGATTTAGCGTTTTAAATTAAATACAGCATTTCCTGGCGAGTCAACAAATGAGTCAAGACAATTTAAGACTATTGGCTTCGCAATTTGAATGGGCATTAAGCATCAATTATCCATTTAATTGAATAAATATGCCTCATCAACGGGGAAAATAATTGTGAGCCGCAGCACTAGCCTATGCGTTTACCCAGCCCTAATAATATGAGGCGGCCACTTAGCCATGCAATCAGCTCCTTTTCAAATGAGTCAGCATGGGCAGTTCCTGGGCATTTCTTCAGCAGCATCCAGCAAAGTCACTTTGAAAACAATAAAGTAAAAGCACCACCAATCCAAAAGGTTTTGGGTGGGGTGGAATAGATTTATCACCCAACCCAGATGACTGTAAATAATAATAGGAACTGTCTGGGGGATGGCCTCTCTGCTGTGATAGACAGTTGCACAACTGACCAAATTCTGAGAAAGCCAAGAGCGTCAAAGAAAAGGCACGCGAAAACAACAAAAACACATATTGCTGTGTGTGTGAGTGTGTGAAATGGCTTGCCCACTTCTCACGATGTCGCGCTTGCTGCATCTATAAGTCAAGGCACGAACCCCAACAACATAATACAACTTCCAGTAGAAATTCAGAAAAAGGCAGCTGTGCAGCCAAACATGAATACTTGCACATTAATTCATCAGCAGGCTCATTATTGGCATGAATTGATGAGAATAGAGAAAAAATGGATCATTCCATTCCACTCAAACAAACCAACATACACTAGATACATCCTGGTTCACAATCCATATGGCGTTGATGGGCTGTGTGGACATGGCTCCGCCCCCATGCCCGTGTAAAAGCTCTGGCTATAGAAAAAAAAAAAAAAAAAACTCACTCCGGCCGTAGGGCTCTAGCTCCTCCTGTGGCCGGCAGTACCGGCTGCCCTCGCCAGTGCCAGGGTCCCCAAGACAGGGCCCCGCATGGTGGAGCAGCCTCCCAGCTAGCCTGTGCAGCACGGACATGGTACAGCGCTGGAGACCAGACAGGCTTGTTTCGTCGCGATTTTTGGTGTAAGATCCAGGGAATCGCAGTCTTTCTGAGCGTGTGTGTGTGTGTTGAAGTAGGACAGGGTCTGGACGTAGATTGGGCTGGGCCGTCCCCTTGCTCCTTCACTTCCTGCTTTCAGCTTAAAACCGTCCGCCCGCCCTTCCTGTGCAACCGAAAAAGCTCTGAAGTATCTTCCGCTACTGCAGCCGCTCGCGCCTTCTCCGCTCCACCTCACCGGCGATGGACGGGGCCCCGCAGGAGCGTACACCCGATCCTGGGCCTCAACCTTTAATGCCGCGTGTTTTTCCAGAGCCAGGGGCCGCGTCTCGTCCTCTCACTCCGCTGGCGGGTGGGAAGAGCGCCAGGGTGCGTGCGCGCTGCCGGACCCCTGGTACGACGCACCTGTCTCCGGGGATCAGGGGGGCGGGCCGCGGGGGCGATCAGCTCTGATAAGGATGTGAAGCGTGGCATGTGAACAAACCCAGCGGCCGGGGCCCTCCTCTGCTCACAGAACCCCTCCTCCTCCTACTCCCTTTCCGCGAAAGCCAAAAAGCCAATCCAGGAGACGTGATATGGTGAACGGGGGGAGCGGGCCTGCCCTCGGTGTACGGTGGGGAAGGCAGCCAAGGGTTAACATGACATGGAGAATATTATGGAGGGCCACTCTTCACACCAACACTCCACCAGCACCGAGAAGCCCAGGCTCATTTCACAGATACCTGTGCAGAGCGGGCGGCGCGGCGCGCTAACGGACAGAGACAAGCCTGCCAAACCGTCCCACGGGCCCAACGACTCCCCAACAAGGAGAGAGGGAGAGGGTTCACCAATAATAGTTTACTACGAGGATACACCCGTAAAACTATTTGGTATGCGAGGCGAGCAACAAGCAACAACACAAGACGCAAGAATACAAGATATGCTACTGAATAAATATATTTTGGTCTCCCTCTCCCTCTCTAACTGAATATATAATTCCGTGGGATTTAGACATTATCATAGAATATATCAGCACTCATCAAAAGAAAGCGAGGCACAAATATATAGTCTAGTGACCAGTCTGACAACAAAACTCAAAGGCAGCACAAGTTCAAAACAAGGTTTAACTACATGGGCAGATAATGTGCTATTCTTCTAACTGACAACTCATCACATGATGTTCAAGAGACTTCTTCACTTCCAAGTTCTGCCTGGAGAACATCACATTGCAAGCATCATATGACCCCATCCTGGTGTTTTTTTTGCTTCTCTGGATAATGGACCGGAACCTCTTTCTTCAATCCCCACTTATTGTCAACCCCAGTTTCGTGAGACTTACATCATTGCTATGTTACATGAATATTCGTATCCATCTCTCTCACACACACACACGGTCAATGGGTGACAGCTTCAAAGATTCTTCAAATCTACGGCAACACACACATAGCAATATGATACCGTTTGACTTGTGTACCACTGGAATAATAACCTGGGGCATTTTATCACGAGCTCGTCCACAGAATCAGTTGAGAGCATGCACAATATGGTCTGCTGTTTTGATATTGGGAATCTGATAACGCAGAAGTCACAGTAGTTACGCAAACGTAAGAGGAACTACATGCTATAATGGGTGCTGTAAACGACTATAATTAAGCTGATGATTTCCTATACAAAGTCGAAAGTTGAAAAATGCAAGATGGTTGGTGTTCGATGTATGAGGCTCGCCAGCCCTTTCTTGGACTGAAATCATAAGTATCAGGAATGGACCGAGACATACGTGCAGACTTTAGGGTCATGTACAGCCGCTGCACACAGCAGATAGAGTACTTACCACTTTCCATTTCGTTGCCCTTCTTGGCGGTGGGCGTGTTGCCCATGATTGCGGGTCTATGGTCGAATCTCTCGGCTGGCGCTGAGTTCTCTTCACAAGCCCTCAAGTGTTGCTCCCTGCAAACGGTGCTTGGCCTGGATAATCTTGCTAGCGACTAGCTAACAGATATCATTATCAACTAAAAACATAGAAATGTGTCATCCAGTACTTCTCGTTGGCGAGTTTGAAAAACTCCAGTTAGGCACATCCAAAGCTAACGTTGTCGGTAAGCTAGGATACCAAGCAAACCGACATCAGACGAGTACGGGCTAGTCACTTGCAGATTTCCAAATACGCTCCGATTATTATGAAATGAATACTTGGCCTGAATTATCCGAGTATCCTGACAGTTGCCTTATTACATCCAGATCCTCTGATGGGACGTCGAAACCAAATTAATTTCCAACGAACCTTAGCGAGCTTGTTTAGCAGGCTAGCTAGCGTTAACTACCTGTCAAATCCTTCGCCGTTGTACCCTGGCCTGTGCCTCCACTCGGCTAGCAGCTAGCGAGGTGCTATCGCTGTGCTGGTCGGGCCTATACAATTCATACGTTAAAAATATTGAAATGGCTCCGATGCTTCTGCTTAATTCAGTCAAGATCGCTTCTTAGAATTTTTAAAACGGCCGTCAGATACGACGATTTTTCTGGGAGCAACCATCTATTAGGCTATCCCTAAAGTCAACAGCCCCGCTCCATTAATCTTGAGACCACAGCGAGTAACTCCAGCCATCCATCCACTTGGTCCGGCCTTCCCCCGCCTCTCATTGGACGCTGCTCGTCGTAAGACAACTGTTGATTGGATATGCATCAATATATCGAATAATTTTTGCAATGGGATTTGTCTGTCAAACAGTGTTATCCCGCCTCTTGGGCTAGACGACGCGTCTGGAAATGTCTATTAAACGTTGTTTTTCTACCGTTAAAACGATAAACGCTTACTTGAGAATGTTGTCTTATATAGAACAACAAAAACGCATGGCTTCAATGCAGCGTTATATTTCATTCGTGATAAATTCGAAGTTGTTACGCCTACAACTCGACGAATTGGTTGTGACGTAAATACATTCTATTTTTAGTATAAATGTAAGCTCAACCTTAAAAAAAACAAAACCCGTTTTTCTATTTTAACTCTGCTCAGGAGTAACATTTCATAACGTGCATTTCATAATCTGAATGTTCTCAAGTTTAGCAATATAGGATGTCTCAAGCTATTTGCGTAAGAGATATACGTGCATACATATGAACATATGAACATTTTTATTTGAAAGTCAAAATGGGAGTAAAAAACAAAAAAAATAAATGGAGGCTCTCTCGCCCCTCAACCTAGTTTAGCCAATACCAAATGGATGGGGTATATACATATATAAGTGCAATAATATTGAGAGGGTATACAATGAACATTCCCTTGACCGTAATGTTGAAAGATATTTTTCTTTTCTAATGAAAAACATGAACATATTTTGTTTTTGTCAGATCAACACCAGCGTCAATAAAAAAAAAACACATTCTATTGTTAACCAGCTCAATCTGCACCTTGTCCCAAGTGTTTGGCCCTCAACAGTATTTTAACATAGTCACCATACTGCCCCGCTAAGGAACTCCCTTGTATACTGATAAGTATGACCGCCATTTATCTTCTCCAAACAGAGGAACACTAAGTCAGTGTGGTCAGAGTTCAAGGTTAGCTAGGAGGCAAACCTATCTGTACATCCAAAAAAGAAATTCAATTGTTCAAAAATAAGCCTAATGCTGAAATATAACAAAGTATGGTGACATTGGGAGTGTTTATAAGCAGTCCATGGAGTTATCGGGCAATAGTCCCAGGGGAGGGGTCTTGCCAGCGAGATATGATGGAGGGAGCATCGAGTTGGACGCCGGGTCAACATTTTCAGAGTCTTCCATGCGCTCCGCACAGCCTTCCCAATTTATGTGAAATCTTGTGACGCGTGGGTTGGATGCTAGGATGTTTCTCTGGAGCTAGCAGGGGATGAACACATAGAAAATACAAACCTTATGAGACAGCAGATTTGGGGATGCTTTTCTTAGAACTTCCTATGAGCTCAAACACACACAGGACCAAAACAACAAACCATAACAATGATGACTAATTTAAATAGATTAGGATTAGGTAAATACAACAAAAAAATGGCTTCTTTGGTATTCTGTATGCACAACCACACAGAATATGGATAAGTAGTATGCATCATTTAGGTCCCTATTGAGTCTATACAGCTCAAGACAAACCAATTTGGTTGCATCTGCAAAAATGTTGTTATATATACACACGTATATGATGCTGACATTGACTAGAACAACAATTTTTCTCTCCTTCCCAGTGTCAACTACCACTCTGGCAGGAGCTTTATCGGTTGACCAACAGCAATGCGTATTTCTGCACTTGCTGAACCAAGTAGTATTACAGCTTCTTAAAATGTATACTACAATAGGAATATTGGTTACTCTATTCAAATAATTCAACATACAAATCAATTTAAGTACATTCAATGATGTCGAACACAATATACCGGTTGCATTTGAGAATCTTTCCTTTGCATAAGTAGCTCCAGGCAGCCATTCAGAGCTCAATGTCATTAATGGGGGAGACTGTACGATCCTCATTCAGCACAAAGATCAGCCAAAGCAAGAGCGTTGACTCAGCAATGCATCTAACTTGGCTATAGCTTGGATTTGTACTTTAGGTAAAGTAGAAAAGAAACCTTAAGGAAATGTGGCTGTAGTTCAAGTAATCATATCTTCTTTATTTGGTTTATGATTGTCACAGTATCTCAAAAATGAAACAGAGTAACAAAAAAATAGTGTTTTGCGTCTTACCTGCGTATAGTCAGGCTTGATTGGTGGGTTTTCACGTAGCTCGGGGTCAGTGTATTCATTGTTAACATAGTAGCCAATACGAATGAACTCCTGGCCACGGTACGTGCAGGTGATTAGGACAACGGTGACACCAACAGCATCACTCTCGGGAATCAGGCCTGTGTTAGGGGCATCCGCCTGTCAGGAAAAGCCAACACATAGATGATCGTCAATAAAGTCATCATCAGCATCATATGAATATAGTTTTACTTCAGACTCAATAAACCACCCAATCCCAAACATTAAATTCGACTACCAAACATTAACAGCAAAATAAGCTATCTATCTTTATCAAAGAAGCTTGAAATGTTACATTGAAATATAAATATAAACTTTGCCAAACAAGGAGCCCTTCAACCAACAAAACATATTTTTTTAAAAATATAAAAAACTGAAACGTAAAATAATTTTACGACAAAATAAAAGCACCTGAAACACAAACATATGCCTCCCAGCTGGTACAGGTCCGACCAGGACAGAGTCAAGGGTTTGATCGTATTCTTCGCTTTCTGCTGATCCAACATAGATAATCTTCCACTCCAAGTCTGAAAGAAAATGACAATAAATGGATTAAGTGGGTATTGCTGTAATCAGATATACCCTCCAATATCAATGCCTACCCTCATTTAGATTGACCTAATTGGATACTTTAGACGCAATCAATTAATACTGCATATCTGAATACCTTAAATAAAACCCAACAAAGTTTTGAATCAACAATACGATAGTTAGTGTGTTCCCTCCCATCGTACTTCAGATTTTGCCAGTCTCAGCTCTTCGTAACCGATTGTATTTGAAGACTAAATGATGCCACCCAGAGTAAACTCCGATATCACATGTCATATTTACAATCATTTGTCCAACATTTGTTCCTCAAGAACAAGTGACAACAAATATATTATTTATGACGTAAAAATAAAGCACGACATAAACAAAGCAAAAACACATTTGTGCGTTTTCCCCCCACATAGCAAGGTAACCGCGCAAGCTGTTCTGTTGACATAAAAGAGATAATTATACTTTTGTAGGTAATGCAATACGGTGGCCAATGCAAAATCGATTCAGTTGGTAGTAAATTATCTGAACACCTGGTTGTTATTTCCCCCCTTAAAAAAATAAATCCTATTTTGATGTGTGCTAATGTGGCTAGTTCCTATGGCGTTACATTTCTCGGCAATATAGAATTGTACTGGATTATAATTACCTTCTGGGAGGTCCTCCATGCACTCAAACGTTATTTCAAATTGGAAAGGATTGCGAAAGCGGCTCGGGTTATCCAAAACTGAAACATTGAGTACTTGCACCTTAGCCATTGTGCTAAACTAGTTAGCTAGTATCTTCAAAACAAAAATTTCCCGGGAAATACTTGAATCAGTCTAGGATCAGTCTTCCTCAAAAAGTGAGGTAGTTGTACTATCAACAAGAACAACTGGACTTAGATAGTGGTAATTGTTTTGATAACAACTAAGGAATAAATGTAAGTTAGTAGTATATCCGTTTAGCAG
Source organism: Gaidropsarus macrophthalmus (assembly GCA_027123715.1). Taxonomy (NCBI): domain Eukaryota; kingdom Metazoa; phylum Chordata; class Actinopteri; order Gadiformes; family Gaidropsaridae; genus Gaidropsarus; species Gaidropsarus macrophthalmus. The sequence continues at coordinate 3,310,270 of JAOTIX010000075.1, read as the reverse complement.
TAACAATAATATCTTTGTAACACATGACCCTCTCCCGCCGCTTTGACAGTACCCAGGCACCTACGCGCTCACTTCAGCCTGATTAGGGGCGGGACATCCACCAAAAGTAGAGGGGGAAATTCACACTGCCCCCTAGCGATCAAAGAGTCAAAGGCACAATTTGTGTCATTAATCGACTAACACAGTGGTTCTCAACCTTTTTCTACTAGTGTACCCCCTCTAACATATTTTTTCAATTGCACAACAAAGATTGAGGAGAATACACATGATAATTAACATAAATAATGTCTGTGCGTTCTATTTGGCAGTGTAAACATGAAAGTGTGCACATACTCACAATTTAGTGAGAATTACTGGAATATAGATTATCTTACAATTTCTTTAAAACCAATTATTAAAAAAAAAATCATTTTCAGAAATTTTAGATATGGAGTACTCCATGCAGTACTCCAAAGTACCCCTTGGGATTCGCGTACCCCCATTTGAGAACAGATAAGATAATTACGGTACCCATTACCCAATTTAGGAAATGCTGCATGTTTATTTTAATGCAATGTCATTTAATAACCTTCTAACAAATCGTGTTTGTTTAACTGTAGATTAACTGCATATGACTAATTTGTTGTTCTGTTGCTTTTTCTTAACTTCTTAGAATAAGTAGGCTAATTCGAACGGTAAGATAGTGCTGAATAAAACGTGTTCAATACTAAAATACCGTAGGACTAGGCTAGGGAAAAAAATATGACCGACTGAAATATGTAAAACCATGCCATCCAACTGGCGGTAGGCCTGTGCCAGTAAATCAAAGTTCAAAGTGGTTCCAGGAGAATCCGTGTGTCGACTAGATACACCCATAACCTGGGCCAACTTTTTGGAATAAGATTCTACAAGCGTTTTGCATTAAATATGAATGTATGGTTAAACGTATCGTGTAATTCTATCAATTGTTAAATCCACATTATTACATGTTCTGCTGCCACTCCGTGAAACCAGGATAAGATGAGGATTATGGGTTATTGGAACGGTAGGCTGCTGCGTTCACGCTTGAAGTATTTCAGGAATGTTATCTTTTCATGCTGGGAAAATGCAATAAATCCCGACAGAGGCGTTATTTTGTGTCAATACGAAAGATTGCAAGGTTCGACCAGACAGCAACACTTCCAGGATAATTCTAATGCAAACTATGGCCATTTAAACATACACAAAAACTGGACCGAAGGACAAAACTAATAACGACGGTGAATGGGTGCACGTGACATCAGATATTCCTTTAAAGTGCGCTTGTGGCTCGTGCTCGTCGTTTAGTCCCATTGGCTCTGGGGAGTGAAAGGTCAGTGGTCCGCGCGCCCTCCTTCCTTCAGTACACCTGCATTTTTTCGACTCGGGCCAGGAGAGGAAAGCGGTGAAACAAAAGGCTGTCTGTCCCAGGCCAACAGGTTGATACTGCGCTCAGGTACGGTAACATGAGACTGCACCACGTGACCCAGGGCGATGTGAACAGTAAAAAAAACCAAACTGAAACCGACAGGTAGTTGTCTCGTTGTCTATGCACAAATCGCGCTGTTCTTGACGGAGAGGATAAACCAGCACCGCAAATCAGAAGCCGTTATATTCAATCGGAATCAGCGTGTTGGGATTTAACAACGGGACTGTATCAATAATTTATTTCAGAATTACTACCATTTTCATGGTTTCGCAAAGTGCGACGGAACAACATGTTTCATGGTTGTGATGAATTACCACCACTGCTGTATTTCCTGTCTCGCGGATCACCTGGAAGAAGCAGGTAAGGGCATTTATATATATATATATAAAAAAAAAAAGCAAGCATTCAATGGTATACTTAATATATACTAAGTAAAGCCAACTTGTGTGTTAGAAGTGAAGAAGGTCACACGTCATCCACTACACTAAATCGAGATAAACATATGCATTTTTTTTATCATTATATAAAATAGCCTATTGTAACAATTATGTTCAGGTTATTATTCAGCCTTACGAAGTATTAACTCAACATAAGGTTACGGCTTTACAAGAACTACCCATTCAATACAGTGGATAACCGGTGAAGTAGGGACACCAGAATGAACTAACGGCTCAACACCCTACGAATAGGGGATGAAAATGATGTGCAGTCACCGTCAAAATGTATGTGCTCGATTTACAAATATTCACCCAATTCTCCAGTAGGAATTGAAAGATCGCCCTGTGAATGTGGGGCTGGAGGGAATGGGCCCGAGCTGATGCCTCGCGTCACTCATCGCCCCGCCACCCCCGTCCGGCCCTACGGTACACGGGGTGGGGTGGCTGAAGTTCTGGGTATGCGGGCCATGCCTGGCCTGCTGGCCGGGGGTGTCTTGCTGGTGGTGTTGGGCAGTAATCCTGTTTTGGGTGAGTCAGTCACCTTACCGTCTACCACACAAAGCACACACACAGACACAAACACACACACACAAATACACACTCACACACACACACACACACACACACACACACACACACACACACACATACTCACAAGAGTCTCAACTTCTAGATTAAGATGCTTACACTAATACACATCCAAACACACACAAACACTGTGTGTGAGTGTGTGTGTGTGTGTGTGGTTGAAAACAAAGCAACAGTCATTTCAATTCTTACCACATCTCACTGTGCAGGTGCTAGCTCATACATTGCGAGGACGGTTAAGCTAGTGACACATTGCGGCAACAATTGTCATCGACCTATATTTAACGTCTTTTATTTGATGTCCCAAACGTAGGACATGGCAAAGAACATCAATCATTAATGGATTAAAAACTAACAATCTTGTGCTCGGTATGGAGAAGGATTATTAGACATTCCTGAAGAAAGAAAAAGAAATCCGGCCTACTTTCACCAACATTGTTCTTTATCAAGCTGACTTTTGCACCTGAGACGACTATTTGCCTAAGTAAATGATTGACATAGTTTTTAGGTCCTTACCCAGGGGGTTTCGGGCGTCACACATTTTTAACCAATGGCTCGCCCTGGTTCTATCTATAGTCGTACCATGTTTGTTAAAATAGTGATTCAGGTTCTCTAATCACAAACACCACACGTATTTTCGTGAATATCCGGAAACCACACTTTGTAACGGGAACAGATTCAGTCAGCATTCCAAGGTCGACACCCCCCCCCCCCACCACCACCACCACCTTTCATCCTCCCACTGGTTTCTGAGTCAAGTGGTTACTGTGTAGTTAGGTAAAGTCACTGAGTGATCACATGGGCACTCAGGGGTAAAATGCCTGAGAAATGCCGGCCTGGGAGGATTTGACCGCTCAGCGGTGACTGCCTCTGAGAAGTGGGGAAGATTATGTGGTCAGCGATTCTTCACACTGCTATAATCATGCCATTATCACAACTCTGCCTGTTATTCCACATATGAGCATGCTGTGACTGTGCATTGCATGTTGTTGTTTAAGTGGTTGTATTTTTCTTCCCAGGTAATAATACCACAACGGTAAAGCCCCCCATTACAAATGGCACCAACGGGAATGACGGCCCGGTAAGTTAAACACACAAAGGATCCAGTGATCCATTGTTTTCAAAGGCTGTCTGTTCTGAAACCAAATGGGGTTTCTGTGCCTTCAGGAACTCAACATTGCAGCCATTGTGGCCCCCACGGTGGTGCTGGGGGTCCTGGCCATAGCTCTGGCGGTTCTCCTGTGGCTCCTCTGCGTGGTGAAGAAGAAGAGGCAGACAGAGGGGACCTACAGGCCCAGCGCCGAGGAGCAGTCAGGGTCTCGCGGCGTGGAAATGCCAGACGCTCTCAAGTTACCGAAGGAAGAAAGGCTTATTTGACCGTACTACTGCTGGACGCTACTACAATGGGGTGGCAGTGTGGCAACGCCGGGACTGGATACGCATCGTATCAATGGTGGGAGGCTTCAGGTGGTGAAGGACCATGTGATAGGACAGGTTTGAGGTACCCCCTCACCCACCCCCTCAACGGAGGATTCCTCTGAAAAGGATTTCTTTCCAAGCACAATAACACAGAGGAACCGATTGTGACATCAAGGCAGTGTATTCCAACTGAGGATACTTCTGCACTGGATGAGAGAGGAGCTGCACTGACCTGCAATAACCCTTGGATCAAATTTAAACACAACCTTTCATCTATGGTTTACCGGCTGCCTTACAATAGATTATCATTTATTCTTACAAGCTGCTACTGTTGAATACTCGAAAAGAATACTCAAAGCATATGAATGAAATACGGTGGATGTTCATGCTACTGTATGGTACAGTACATCACTATGACTTTTTGAATTTGATACAATCTATTGGTCTCCAATGATCATGTCTTGCAATATTGTGCTGTTGCATCTCAAACACATTTCACAGGCCTATGTGGGTCAATATATTTACATGCAACAAATGTGTTCTATCGTGCTATTTATTCATACCCCCACTCCATCAATACGTTTTTAGACATTTCGGGTCCCTGCATATACAATTACAGCAACTGGAATAGCTTCAACTGAAGGAGTGTATGTTTAGCAAAAATTGATAACCATTTCAAAAATGGTTGTTGAAAATGTTATTGATAAATTTTCGTATCATTGCTAATGAAAAAAAGTTAATTTATATTACCGTATTTCATGAATTGAGTCCAATGACATGAGTAAATGATTTTCTGCATTAAGTAATGTATCTGTTGTTTTAATAAAATTGCCTAATCATTGAACTTCCTCAAACTTACTCTAGATGGCACTGAAGAACCCAAGACCTACAGACCTACATTTGCATACTCTTTCAAGAGGAATGCATCTCCAATGTGTTTTTACTTTTATGTTTTCTTACCATTTAAAATGGCGCAATAATCTATATTCAATGTATACATTACTCACAAAAAAATCCTGCATTTGTTTGGGTTATGGATCAGATTCTAGGACATTGACTAATAATGGGGTTTATCCATAAAATCTCTTGACCATTTACAGATTCGTAAACGTAATCATACTTATTTTGTATGTTGTCAGAAAAAAACCAGAATGACAGTATATAGTGATTTAAGTTTGTATTAGTTACATTTCACAGTTTTTGCTTGACAAGGTGATGAGGGGAAAGGGGCGGGATAAAGGAGTAAGATATCAGTGCAATCACAACATTGGGAAAAAACATTTCAACCAAATTACACAACTGTCAAGCTAACACCAATCCTGAACATAGCGATCGAGCTTCTGGGTGGTGTGGGGGGAAAAGAACCAGCCACAAGGTAACGCAAGGAGGTGTTAGGTTAGGTTTGGGGCTTTGGCAGTGAGATGGGAATGTGAAGTGGTAGTTTTGACATCATATTCCTAGGCTGCTTCTTCTTCGCCCTCCTCTTCAAACTCACCCTCCTCCGCCGTGGCGTCCTGGTACTGCTGGTACTCGGACACCAGGTCGTTCATGTTGCTCTCCGCCTCCGTGAACTCCATCTCGTCCATGCCCTCGCCGGTGTACCAGTGGAGGAAGGCCTTGCGGCGGAACATGGCGGTGAACTGCTCGGAGATGCGCTTGAACAGCTCCTGGATGGCGGTGCTGTTGCCGATGAAGGTGGCGGACATCTTGAGGCCGCGGGGCGGGATGTCGCACACGGCCGTCTTCACGTTGTTGGGGATCCATTCCACGAAGTAGCTGCTGTTCTTATTCTGCACGTTGAGCATCTGCTCGTCCACCTCCTTCATGGACATGCGCCCGCGGAACACAGCGGCCACGGTGAGGTAGCGGCCGTGGCGCGGGTCGCAGGCCGCCATCATGTTCTTGGAGTCGAACATCTGCTGCGTGAGCTCGGGCACGGACAGGGCGCGGTACTGCTGGCTCCCCCTGCTGGTGAGGGGGGCGAAGCCCGGCATGAAGAAGTGCAGGCGGGGGAAGGGCACCATGTTGACGGCCAGCTTGCGCAGGTCGGCGTTGAGCTGGCCGGGGAAGCGCAGGCAGGTGGTGACGCCGCTCATGGTGGCCGACACCAGGTGGTTGAGGTCGCCGTAGGTGGGCGTGGTCAGCTTGAGCGTGCGGAAGCAGATGTCGTAGAGGGCCTCGTTGTCGATGCAGAAGGTCTCGTCTGTGTTCTCCACCAGCTGGTGGACGGAGAGCGTGGCGTTGTAGGGCTCCACTACCGTGTCGGACACCTTGGGGGACGGCACCACGCTGAAGGTCACCATGATGCGGTCGGGGTACTCCTCGCGGATCTTGCTGATGAGGAGGGTGCCCATGCCGGACCCGGTGCCCCCGCCCAGGGAGTGGGTGAGCTGGAAGCCCTGCAGGCAGTCGCAGCTCTCCGCCTCCTTCCTAACCACGTCCATGACCGAGTCCACCAGCTCTGCTCCCTCGGTGTAGTGACCCTTGGCCCAGTTGTTTCCCGCTCCGCTTTGGCCTTGGGTCAAACGGATCACATTTGAGTCGGTTCAGTGACTGGACAAAACAGGGAGAGCAACAGAAACCACACTTTACAATAACGGCTTTACAGGTACATTCGAATGACCTACCGAAAACAAAGTTGTCTGGCCTGAAGATCTGTCCGAAAGGGCCTGACCTGACCGAGTCCATGGTGCCGGGCTCCAGGTCGACTAGGACAGCACGGGGAACATACTTCCCACCTGCAAGATTGAGACAGATCCATTTTTTTTATGTTCTCAAGTTTCCAAAGTTTCAAAAGGCTGTGCTTAGTACAATCAGGTTTGTGTGACCAGCACATCAATTATGCAGGTCAATTCAGAACACCATGTTGTGTGAGGAAGTGCTCTGTGTGGGTGTATGTAGGGTCATATACCTGAGGCCTCGTTATAGTAGACGCTGATCCGGTCCAGCTGCAGATCACTGTCCCCATGATAGGCACCTGTGGGGTCTATGCCATGCTCATCGCTGATCACCTCCCAGAACTACAAGGGTGAAATGTAATACAGATTTTGAAAAAAAGGGAAAGATGGGCTTAAGAAAAAGAAAAAAGATTGAATGTAAGCTTGGCTGTGATTCAGTTGTGGATACAAAGCCACAGGCCAAAGGGGCAACCGATTATGATTTGGGTTTGGACTTTGAGGAGCAACAACACGTTTGGGCTGCAACAATTACCGGTAGTGGGCTGATGCATTAGTTCCGCAGAAATGAAACTCATGCAATTTTGTTCAATCAATCGATGAATTGCTTAACTCATTTATAAGTAACAAAACATGCGTTTTTTGTAGTGCTTGGCATGTTAGTTTAAACAAAATAATTTAAGACTTCACTTTCATTTTGGACAGTCGTAACATAAGTAGTTTTCAATTTCAATCTCTTGAAATTGCAGAATAAATTCTTCATCCCAAAAATGTATTACAATAATTCCACTATGAAATAATCGTTAATAGCAACTCTTCAAGACAATAGATATTTATAATATCTCACCCCGTGGGGGAAAGCTAATCAGTATCATTAATTACAGAATTGTGGGAGGAGGCCATCGGTAGAAGAAAGGATGACTACGTACAATTCAGTCAGGCCTTCATTAAAATTGATACTCTCACCAGCCAGGGACAACATGTTGATTGCAAAGAGCATTCGTAAGGAAGCCCATTCCGGCAAGCGACAAAAAAACCCAAACCATTTTATGATGACTTCGAAATAATTAGATAAAATGTCATACAACACTTTATCTCAGAATTTCGACGTTTTCTCTCATAATTATGACTTGCAATGGGGTTATTTTGTTCCTGGCGGTAATGGATTTATATACATTCGCGTATTGCGGACCACCTTCATTGATAAGGAGGAGCCAAACCGGCTGCAGACTAGCATACGCTAGGCTCGCATTTAGGCCTAATTAATTCAGATCCATATTAGAGACACAGCTCATCAATAGCATATAGCTAAATTAAGCGCCCAGTCATGCTAACTAAATGCGTTTTTATACCTATAATAAGGCCTAATCATGCAATGTAAGCCAGCCTTAAGATGGATGGCTACCGATCACTATTGGTACACATATCAGTGCAAAGGATGTCAAGTCGAGAAGTGTGTTTTAATAAAAATACAAATTAACCGACCAATAATTTCAAAAGATTGATTTCTATAAAATCCGTCATGGTTAAAGCTTGCTACGCAGATAGGCAGGCATGCCCAAACACAGCCATCCTCACTCCTCTCTGCATGTCACCATACTTATACCTTCGCTCCAATCTGGTTTCCGCACTGGCCGGCCTGCAAGTGCACTATTTCGCGCATTTTGAATGAAGGATTGGATATTCTTTTAGTCAAAAAATCGGGACAGATCGCTCCTGCTGTTCCTTCGGATGGGATATCAACGGACTGGTTTATACCGCTTCTGCACGCGCCCACTGGGTTAAGTATTTGTGGCGCAAGGTGACGTCATCGCCATGGCGATGGCGGATAGGATGCTGCTTACAATACGCCCAATGTGGCACAGCGACATCTCTGTGTGTGTGTGTGTGTGTGTGTGTGTGTGTGTGTGTGTGTGTGTGTGTGTGTGTGTGTCTCTCTCCCCCTCTCTCTCTCAAAATAAATTAATAAATAAAATACCCCCAAAATGCATGGTATTTGTGTGTTCTGTGGGTTGTATCGACCCAAATGTTTGAGACAAATAAAGAATGGGGTAGTGTGTGTTTGAGTGGATGTGTTTGCATGTGCATGTCCGTGCATATCTTGAGGAAGGACAGGATGAGGGGTTTTAGGAATTAAAAAGTAAACTACAATTATAATCAGTTCAATGTGTCTCCATGTCTATCATTTAAATAAGATAATACATTCATTTTATTGTTATAGTCTATTGTAGGGGTAAGCTCTGATTCACTTCTTTGTCAACAAGAGGGATTACTTGGTTAAATTAATCACAGTTCCCAACGGAGCCCTGTACTCTATAATATATGCTATTTTTAGACCAAAATGTAAAAATAGTTAGTGCTTTAAAGATGCTGAGCCCATGCCAGTGTGTAGGAGTCTTTCAGAATTCGGGCCACTGTGTGACGCCATCCTTGGCTTAGCTCTGCTGGCTGGGTGGCGTGAGGGGAAGGGGTGCTGTGGGTGTCAACAGTAGGATTATTGTCAACAGAGAGAAACGGACTGGCTGGTGTTTTATAGTTTTATAATAAATCAGTGGATGTTATTTTATTAATAACATCATTTTAACCACTGTTGATCGGTATTGATTGCAGAGATGTACAGGGAATTCTAAGCTACAAATCAGTTGAAATATTAAGTGGTTTATTAAGGTGCCACAGCTAATGTAGTAGTCTTTCATGTGAACAGAAACGGGCTGATCAAATGTGCACACATACCATCACCAAAAGCCTTCCACATCAGGGCTGGGGTGATGCATACCAAACCTTGAACAAGTTCTCAACCAGTTTTCAGTTATCTAAACACTGGCCAATCAGGCTTGTACTTCCTGTTTCCCAGGCCAGTTGCAAACAGAAGCGGTTTCCACTGCTCAATAGCGTTGGGGCTCCTGCTGTAGACAAACGCTGCAAAACGTCCAGAGAGAGAGAGAGAGAGGGGACTTTCCTATAAATCTAAAATGGTGGCATTCAGGAAATGGAAGGTTTTCAACCGCTTTCTCACTCGTGACCAAAGGGGAATTGCTATTTTTGGACACGTAACCCTGGAGTAATACATTGTGATTGTCTTCATCTACTCGGTTTCCCGCCACTGAGGAGGAAACCATGTCCCTGCCGGTGGAGGACCTGGAGTGTCCCGTGTGCTGCGACATTTTCGCGGACCCCGTCCTGCTGTCCTGCAGCCACAGCTTCTGCAGGGAGTGCGTGAGACGCTGCTGGGAGGCCTCGGGGTCCCGCGAGTGTCCCGTGTGCAGGAAGAGAGCCTCCCGGGCCGCCCCCACCACCAACCTGGCCCTCAGGAACCTCTGCGAGACGGTCCAGGAGGCCCGGAAGGAGCCGCAGTGCGAGCTCCACGCGGAGGGCTTGAAGCTCTACTGCCTGGAGGACAGACAGCCCATCTGCGTGGTCTGCCACTCGTCCAAGAGCCACAAGAACCACGAGTGCGCTACCATCGAGGAGGCGGCCATCGACTGCAAGGTGAGACCTCGGACGGACCCCAAGGAAAGTGTTTGTTCGGGAGGGTTAGCCCCATCGAAACAAGGGCTAAGCCTTGTTTTGATTTGTGTTAGGATCCAGGTGAGACTCACAGCTGAACCCTGCCCTTAATGAAGAATGTTGTTTGTCGGGTTCAACATGCCAGGGACAACACATGTGTGGCGTTTGTGTTCCTGTGACAAATCCCTTCAGATCATCTGGTGATTTGGTTTTTCATTTCCCCACATCACATGTCTGTAATCACTTAATCTCTGGCCGGCAGGAGGAGCTCCGCACAACCCTGGTGAGTCTGAGGGAAAAAATCGACAGCCTCAAACGAATCCACACCAACTCTAATGACACCATTGAATACATTAAGGTAACAACACACAACATACTTTCACATGAAAAACTAATGATATCAGTTGCGTGGTTTCTTGTGTGCTGTTAAATTTAATTTTGGTTCCCAGTGCAGCCCAACCTAGATAAACAAAAGTCGACAACAATCACAACAGAGCAGTGTTGAGAGTACTCTCTCAGTAGCGGATGTTGCATGTGTCTATTTCAGAACCAGGCTCTGGAGACACAGCAGAACATCAGGGCCCAGTTTGAGCAGCTCCACCAGGCCCTTCACCAGGAACAATCTGTAAGACTGGAAGCTCTGAGGCAGGAGGAGGAGGAGAAGGTAGAGAGGATGAGGGTTAGCGTCAGTGAGATCTCTGAAGAGATGCTCTCCCTGGAGGAGAGTTTCACCATCCTGGAGTGTGAGCTGAAGGCAGATGACATGGCCCTCTTGCAGGTCTGTGATATCTTTTACAAACGCTACATGTTTATTCGGCCACGTCTAATTTGTCCTCCTAAGCTGACGACATGCGTTTGTTTTTCATTGTTTTTTTCAGAACTTTAAAGCCATCCAGGATAGGTAGGCCTATGTCTGTCATTGAAATTGCTACTGAAAAGAGAAAATATTTTTGGGGAAGTTATGTTTTATGTTTTTATTGTTTTTTTGCAGATACAGCAGCCTGACACTTGATCCAGTTAGGTTGAGCGGAACCCTGATTGACATGTCCAAA
>JAOTIX010000075.1:3274079-3284781 GCA_027123715.1 Gaidropsarus macrophthalmus | reverse complement strand
TATGGCGTGGTCATTATTAATTAATTTTCACCTACGTGAAAGTGCTAGCGGCCATCATTGTTTGAATACCAAGGATTTGGATGTTGACTGTCTGCCATTTCCTAATCACATGAGAGCTTAAATCCGTGTTTCTCTGTTTCACAGACAAACTTCGTCATCTTCATACACATCATAACGATCCTCGTCTCCAAATTGCGAGCGCACCAGATGAGATACACGGATTACAAATTCAGGTGAGTCGACGTGAAAAGTGTGTGACACCCACAATGCACCTTTCGGGGCCTCCTCCATGTTTGTGGAACACCTCTTCCCCCCCTTCCTAGGTTGGCCAAGTCCACGCTCAGCCTCATCCCCCTGCTGGGCATCCACCAGGTGGCCTTTGTGTTCGCCACGGACGAGACACTGGAGAAGGCCTTGTTCCTGCGTCTCACCAAGATCCTGATCGATCTGTTCATCACGTCTTTCCAGGTAGCCAATGACCTCGGTTTGTCTTTTTGTCCGATCGACTCATTCAGGAGACAGTTCTGTACAAAGGTACTTCAGCGCATTTGGATAAAGAGCAGGTGAGGGTTTTAGAGACAGGCTGGATGCATCACGTTGCGGTAGGGTAGATGTGGGAATCAAACCCAGAACTTCTTAAAATAAAATACACAGATGGACAATGTAGACGAGGCATCTCTTCTCAACTGAATGACAAATACACGTTTCCAGTATGACGATGGTGTGATTAGCGAACCTTACAGCATGACCCCGGCTCAGTCCAGGAGAACTCAGTGTCTCCTATGATTCCACAGGGTCTGCTGGTGGCCGTGTTGTACTGCTTCTTCAACAAAGAGGTGAGTGGCCGAGCTCAGACGGTGAACACGTCTGTGGAGTCCAGCGTGGCTTGTTTTCATCATCACGTTACCTTCATCACCTTCGACGTCCGCCATTCTATTCCATCAATAAACTAGGCATGGGCCAAATTATTCTACTCCGGGAATCAGTTCTTCCAGTTCCCTCCACTTTCACAAATCGTTGATTTGATTTGTTTGTTACGGTGATGGTGCTCTGAAAAAGTAACACACTGCGTTGACCAACTCTAACTTTGTGAAACCAATAACCGAAAACATCAGTTTTGATGCCAAAACATCTCTGAAGCATTAACTAAGACGTTAAAAAAAAAGAATCAGTTCTCCTGTTTTGGGAATCAGTTCTCGTTGTTCACCTTCAGGATTGGTTCTTTCTGACTGAATCGGTCGGGAATCGCCCATGCCTACAATACACCTACGGTTCTCCCCACCCCCCACACAGGTCCAGTCGGAGGTGCTGAAGAACTGGAAGCGGTGGAAGCTGGGCCGCAACATCGAGGAGGAGTACCGCCACACCTACAGCCAGCCCTCCCACATCAAGAGCGGCAGCCTGCTCAACCACGCCCAACGGCTGCCCCACCACCCCCCCGACATCCCCACCACCACCACCGCCGCCGCCGCCGCCAGCAGCAGCGCTTCCTCCGCCTGCACCAACAACACCCCCGGTGCCGCCACCACCATCGCCACCGCGGCAGCCGCCACCGCGATCCCGGAGGAGAGGCACCGTCTCATGGTGTGTTGCCGCGGCAACAGCGGCTCGTGCTGCGGCAAGGCGAGCTCGGACCGCCGCTCGATGCACGAGGGCACCACCAGCAGCTACACGCTGGCGGAGGACATCAGCCTGACGGAGAAGACCCAGGGCTACGCGGCGCCCGACGGGGGCAGCGACGCGGAGAGCCATGTGTGAAGACGTAGCGGAGAAACGGACACGAAGCCCGGAGTGAGCGACCGTGTGGTTGAGACGGAGGAGGGCGGAGGACGGAGGGCGAAAAGAGACTCAGGCGGTCTCCCCGACACAGCAAGTCATCACTACCCACCACCCTTCACTCTCAGTGGGGAGGGAGCATGACGCCTTCAGCCAAAGAACCAGGGAACGAGCAAGGAATGAACCTGGAACGACCAGGAAGTCAGCCACCAGGAAAAGCCTCCCTCTCTCTCTCTCTCTCTCTCTCTCTCTTTCTCTCTCCATCCGGATGCTTCAAGCCAGCGTGCAGCAACGTGTACATACCATGATCCGAAAGAAGAAACAAAAACGAAACCGCAACAAAACCTCAACTCTTAGCATAAGAAGGAGAATGTTGGAGGGCCGTAACAGGGTGTCCGCGTCAAAGTCCTCTGGAGTAACCGCGTGCGTGTATGTGTGTGCGCGTGTGTCCATTGTGTGATTTGTGGTACTGGACATACAGAACGATAGAGCGATCCCTCTTTAAGCCAAGCAAAGGACAACAGCCGGACCCTGGCCTCAAACACACGAGCTACATGACGTAAGGCCTCGGAGGACGGTTTGTAAAGTTGTTCTGACCACCGACCGCGCAGTGTGGCGACGATCGCTTCCAGTCGATCCTACGACCCCCCTCGAGAACCTGGCAGCTGTTCTGACCTGCTGGGTGAGGGTGGGGGGGGGTCCCTGGCGTTCCCACGAACATTGTGAGCAGCTATTAGACGACAGGGAATACATAAATATGCCACCGTTGTCGTAATCCTCAAACCAAAACACACACGCCACGTTTGATATTTTCTTTGATTGAAAAACGTGTCGCCCGCACATCCCTGCTTGGCGTGTGCGGAGCAGTCTTAGTGCGTGCTTAAACAAACACCATCGCCGTCAGCGACCCCGTGACCCCAACGCTTCGCCTCACGTTGCAAACCAGGACACGAGAGACAGGAAGCAGCAGTTCTAAGGGCCGTCTTGCCTAACGTTTGCGCCCAGCACTGAGACACACCGCAAGACGTAAGATGTTGCATATTCCAACCCCACTTGTTACAGACGCTGTGCTCTCGTTACAACATTTCTGTCACGCGTTCATGCAGATTGTTAACAAAAGGGACACAAGGAAAGAAAGATGTACGCTTTAGTTGTGTGAGTCAATGGTGCGTCTGTGTGTGCGTGCGTGCGTATGTGCGCACATCCCTCATGTCCTGTTGTATGTCACATCAGGTTGCTGAACGCTCAATGTGCATCTCAATGGTAATCGCCGATGAGCACACGATGAACAGACCCAGCCTGCCACTCTGCATTTGTCGGGCACTAAGACCCAGGGGTTCACGCCGTCCCAAATGACAGTTCACCCGTGGGCCACATCAGCCTTATGGCTGCCCTCAAAAGGCCAACTGTAAGATTACAAAAAGGCATCTGCCGTACTCATTATCATTTTACATAATTGCCTCTGCATTTAATTATAATTGGTTTCAGTCAAAAGTAACTAATAAATAGCTCTGAAAGTAAAACTCAAACAACAAATAGCAGCAGCCATTCAAGTGTACACACCTATTGTACAGTTTATTTAGAAAGATGATATTCTATAGTCTTTGCAATCTGTCCGAGGTTCTCTCACAATTCGTCCCGCAGGCCTTGGGTTCGACACGTCTGTTCTAGGGGGTCAATGTTTAGCTGTTATTTGACGCAGAGCAATGGAAACTACGAAGACGTATGTGTAGAACAAAAGTCAGCGATAAGCTGAAGAACAACCTCTCTCTCTCTCGCTGACTCTAGGTCACGGAAGACAAAGTCAAGGTTCTCTGCATTGACGCGATATCTTCAAATCCATCAGGATGAGTAACTCTTGAGTGTTTCTCATAAAAGAAGGAAATAATGGTGGCGACATCTTCGCCTGCAAGCTTTTTAAATGGTAATAGTTGTTTGCTTTTTAAGTAACTCGACCTTATGGGTTTGACAATTTGCACAGTGCTAATTTATGATTGTTAATTTACTGGATGTTATATATTTGTCGAAGGGATTTGTTTGATTATTGCCAATTCATCTGTGTGCGCCTGCGTGTGTGTATGTGTGTGTGTGTATGCTTGCATTCGATTATGTAGATGTGTGCATTTGTTTGTGTATGGGTGAGTGCTTTAAGTATTAAACCCATAAGGGAAGATAATATAGTGGCCATACAATACAGTATATATGTGTGTATGTGTCTGTGTGTGGGGGGTGGGGTTCAGATGCTATTGTCTCTGCGCTGGAGGCTTCCTATTGGCCGATCTCAAGAGGTAGCTTCACACAGTGCAGCGGTCCAACTGAATTAGGCTCCCTCTGTCACTGCTTTGTCCTCACATTAGCACACCACAGGATGTTCAAGGCCGTATGACCATATAAAGGCATGAGGAAGAAAAACACGTTTTCCCTTTTTCATATTGTTCTTTGCCTTTAATATATTTGTCTCTGGAACACCTTTTTTTATTTCAGTTTATTTCATTTCTATGCATTGCTGTGAATAGTATCTAAGCGAGGGAGCGGGCCGGGCAGCAGCTCGTGGGCCGTGTTTGGTAACGACTGTAGATGTTTTTCCCTCGTGGATCCCAGCTGGTAGCAGGAGCTACGTTCCCCCGTGGATCTGCTCACTGCTCTGTGGGGGCTCTGCAGAGCATCACCCACTTTGGGCCCAAATAGAGGACAGTAGATACAAAAAAGACAAGCTGTATGATATAGTTATGAAATGCTTTACGTGTAAACATTTGTAAACATTTGTAAACACTCGACAACGTGTGCATGGATGAAGTGAAAATTCAAACGCCATTTAATTTGTTGTTTATACGCAGAAGCGGTTTTGTAAATGGTTCACCAGGGACGGTTGTGGTCCTATCTGAATGTATTCTCCAGCCCCCAAAGACCTTTATGTTGCTCTAAAAGGTTTATCTTAATGTGATGAAACTAACAAAACGGACAAAAATAAATATACAGTGTGTGTTTCGGGTGCATTGTGTTCGACTGTTCTCTTCCCAAACTTTGTACAAACCGTGAAAGAAAGAAATACGTTGTAATATATTTTAATTTGATGTACTTTTGTTTGTATTGGTATTTGTTTTTAATAAAAATGGAAGATTCTACAACACAACTTGGGCTACCCTGCGTGTTCTGTGTGTGTGTACGTGTATGTGTGTGTGTGTGTGTGTGTGTGTGTGTATGTATGTGTGTGTATGTGTGTGTTGTGTCCGCCATTCCGCTGTTCCGCCCGAACCTTCCCCATCAAAACAAAGCACATTCAATAAAACAATAACTACAGAGGTTACCCCTTTGAGCGCAACAGTTCACCTAAAGTTGGTCAAATAGGAGACATGACAGGAAATGTTGACTTCAACTCAGCACTGATTTCACAAGTTGACCCTTGAACTGCAGCTCCAGATCAAAGGGGCAAGCGGGGTTAATGAACCACCTTCCCAATCAAGTGTCTTCCAAACAAACACAGAGTGTGTGGGGGGGGGGGGGGGGGGGGCGGACCAGACCCACACCACCCACACACCCCCCACCACACCACCCCCCACCCCCCCCCCCCCCCCCCCCCCCCCCCCCCCCCCCCCCCCCCTCCCGGCGCCCGCCCCCGCCCGCGCGGGGGCCGGGCGCCCCCCCCCCCCCCCGGCAATGCTAATGACTTTAATTGACAAATACGGTAGCACTTGTGTTTTAACAGCCTGACCTTTTCCCTGTTGACAGTGGAAGAAAAGTAATTTGGATCAAGGGCTATGAATTATTATGAATTATGTGAATTATGTTCGTATCATCTCTTCTCCGTCGGGGGGGGGGGGGGTTTCTGGGTTTTTCAGAGACAACTTTTAGATTGAGCATTGATTGAACGGAGAACATAAAGGTGTTTGAGAAAGACGAGTCTAATGATGAATAGATTAGTCTGTGTGCGGCTGAATGTAAGATCACAGATAAGGAGAGTGTTTCTTGTATATTTTTGGTATTTGGGATTTTGTGTTTGTAATATAGTTGTTATTTCTTTCGTAAAAAAAAAAACGGTTTATTATCTGTATTACCAAAACAACTACCGTACGTTTAGTTGTTTTGTAACTGTGAAACAAGTGCTGCAACAGTACAGTTAGGATGGTAATTGTACCATTCATTTGCTGTCCTTTGATTCTATTTCTCCGTTAAGTTCCTCACCACGAGAACAGGGTTTCATTTTGTTCAATTGCTTCAAGTATTGTCCCTCATTTTTCACATGCAGCGGAAGAATCAGTTGTGACAGGTAAATTCTGACAGTACAGAAACTCTTGCCTCGGTCATTAGAGTTAATATCGTGTTTCTTTGGCAATCCCTCATCATTTCTGGCTCTCATTGGCTATTTTTCTTTATAAGATATTAAGTATTCAAACCTCATTTACATCCTTATTTTTCAATTTGCTGCCGCAGTAGTTTAATTTATTCCATATAATTTCTTTTTCTGAGAGGGACATTAATCATTGCCTGTTCCTTTTAGTGCCTCTGGGATTTTTTTTTTTGAATCAATAAAATAAAGACTCCTCCTTTGCTGGTATTGCTATGATAAAACATTTTGCCAGGAGAAATCAGTGCCTTACACAGCAGGCACGCATCCAGCCTCTCCTTGTTATATTCATTTATGTTCTCCTTTTGTTTGTCTGCTGGCTTTAGTGCGTACAGTTGTCATATAGCCATACGTGAAGAGGGAGAGAGAGAAAGAGGGAGAGGGAGAGAGGGAGGGAGGGAGGGAGAGAGGTTGGTCCATTCCACAAAAGTGCAGTCACTCGTTTTATCATTCATAGCAGGAGGCCTTCCCCCTCATCATCATCTTCATAAGGAGGATTTTTTTTCCCTTTCATTTTTTTATTTTAATAGCTGATCCGGGATAGTCAAGTGTGAAGAAGAGGGAGGTTGTTATAAAAATTTAACTATCCTTTACAAATTGATTCACACTTGGCCAACGGCACAAGGTCCGGTGGGTAAATTACCAGGAGGACACCATCTTAATTCTCCTTCCTGCCACGCGTTATCGCCGCGCTCCGTGTCCAGGAGACGTTCACGAGCATTAGCGGTTCGGGGTTTGCGCACAAAATGGTGGCCGCGTGGCCTTGTTGAATGTTTGAGTGAGTATGGACAACACCCACTACGGCAAACTGTCAACACGCTCTGGGTGACGGCTAGGAGGAAGGGAGTGAGCGAGGGAACGCCAAAAAAGGACTAGAAACCTCTGAGTGGAAGACCTGACCGACTCCCAAAAGGAGAAAGACAAGGATAGAGCCCTCCATTATTGTGGCCCTCAAAGGCAAAGCGCTCGTTAATACGCCGCGATAGTTTACGCTAAATCATTATCAAAATGGCCATCCTAAAAGACTTCAAGTCAGCGTTTTCTAAACTTCTTGGCTAATGACATCATTCTTCTGCTGTCATTAAGGATATTAAAAATTCATTAAGAGGAAAAGTACCGCTGAGTTGAAACAAATCACTGAGCGTTTCCCTCCTTCAAGACCATTTCAAGAGTGAGCCCAACGTTGATGGATCTTCTGCAGTTCTACTAAACGGTTCTCCGGTGAGAGCCGGAGAACCGGACGGCCGCCAACCTGCTAGCCACCGCGCTGAATGCGTACGGTTAGCTTTCACCAACGGTCGACTAAAGATGAGTAAACAATCGCACGCCTCGTGCGCTTGCACACGTGTTGCTTTTAGAAGTTCACCCCAACAGCCGCACGTTTCAAGCTTAGAATATCCTTCAAGTAATCCGGTGAGCGAGACCGTTACGGTGACTCGCTTAGTAAGTGGGGAGGCAGGAACACTTCACGTTTAATTTAAGGCTGCGGAAGGCTGAAGTGCATCGCATTTAATCCTATTAAACATGACACCTTCACAGTATATCCATGGTGACCCCATGGAGGCGCGTTTCGTTCAAACAATCTACCAACATCTCCTCTGTACATCTGTAGTGCCTCTGACAGAACCGTGCAAGTTTGAATACATTGTAGCGTGAACGCGGGGGAAAAGAACCTGCGGAAAAAAGCTAGCTGTTACGACAAACGAAACACGTTTCTCATTTCACACTGACGCCCATGTCAAATATTATTACACAGGTGAGAGTAATAGAATGTCATTACGGAGGTCAGCCACTGCGGTGCTGGGTTATTATTCCCATTCTCTGCGTTGCCGTGTTTGATAAGCTAATACCTGCCTATAATGTGTTTGTACTTTACATCTCACCGTACTTAACATTTGCACTCCATTTTGTCGGTCAGGGTCCGCTGGGTGTGTACAACATTTCCATTCATGCTATAGGGTCCTCTCTCAGCGTCTGAATGGTCTCAGCAGGAAATGGGTGGGATAGGATTCTAGCATCAGTCAAGAAGTTAACACGCTAAAATGACTTCACGACGGGAGTAACAAAAAGGAAAATTACAAAACAAACGCGAAATAGAATAAGTCCAACAGTACTCCTTGTGAAAGGAGTTGTTTTATGTGTGTTTCAGTTTCTTTAATCGCACTACTACCCGGGTACGTTAGTTATTGTGTACCTTATCTATTGAATCTTCAAAGTCCTCGGTGGTGGTGTTCACGGCTGGTCACTCCGTATCCAACAGCATCCACAGCTCTCCTGGGCAAAGCTCGTCATCAAAGTCTCAAATCTTTCAGGGATCACACAAGAAAACAACCGGCACATAAAGGGCAGAATTGTAAGTCATCTGGTACTATTCTATCAGATTGTACTCTTCATCTTTATTACAATGCATAACCAAAAAACAAGGATATTTTTATAAATATAACTATCACATACATATTTATATTTTTAAACCATGTTTCTTAACTTAATATTTGTATTGTTAACTTTGTATACATATTTATCTTTTAACCATGAAAATGTAATTATCGTTAAACTTTATTTAACAAGTGCATTATAACCAACAATATGAACTGAATCACCATTAAAGTGGTATGAGTATGCTGGAAATATGCTTCAGTAACATCAAAATAAGCGCACTGCTCCTTTAAGGTTTCATCGTCATGTTGTTGACATTCGCTGGCATTTAGCATACAATTAGCCTAGCATGAACGATTAGCGGCTAGCGCTTAGCATGTAGCTAGCGATTAGCGATTTATGAAACACATTTAACAATGACACCGAAAGCACAAATGTATAGTGCGACATTGAAAAGCCTTCATATAACGTGTATGGGTTTTTATTAAGTAAAAGGTATCTGGACTCAAAGCGACAATTCATTAACAATGGCAGGTGCAAAGCTCACCGGAGATTAAAGTGAACAATATAACGCGACGGGAGTTATCTTCTACTTTCACAGTGCAGGTCCTAATAAAACAAAATATTAATATCATGGGAATGCTTATGACTGAATTAATCAAGGTTTCAAGGTAATATTAATAATTTAATACTTGCGCTGAATACCTGCCCTGTGCCAGGTGTAACGGCATAATGACACCCCCTGGGAACTGGGTCCTCACGTATAATTTCCCGCCACTGGAATTAGGTGAAGCGCCTCCTACTGGAGAACACATGCAATGGTATCTTTAAATAATAAAGGGTTTGGTAGCCCTATATTCCATATGGGTTACAGACACACAAACACACGCAGATACGCTCTCATTTCACCGGTTACACCTGCCCATCGCAAACATTGTTTGACCAAAAGAAGCTTTAAAAAAATGTAATACATTTTTTTAAGAACTTGCATGCAACCTCAACAAGGATTCCCCATATGAGAGTTACTGGGTTAAATCCCCCAAAGCCTTAACCTGAAGGGGCCCCTTGAGGAAGACGCCCAGCCCCCCAAACTTAACGACCTCTGAATTCACAGCAGCCATTTTGGATCTAAAAATGCTAAATGACCAAACAGTAAATACTAATCCCACTGAAGTGCGGAATAGTTAACAACATATGCTATTAAGCACAGTGGTAAACGCGCGCAGCCAGCCCCAACCGGAGCCTCTATCTCCACAGCCCAGCGGCAGCCTCTCTCCACCATCATTAGGACGGGCTGAGACCAGAACACCGGGACTCAGAGGAGACACACCAATAATAAAGCTGATAAGCTCTTACTTAGCGGAGCGAGCTGATTCCTGGTGTGGATTAGAAACTAGGGTGTGACAGAAAGAGAGAGAGACAGACAGATAGAGGGAGAGAGATGGAGAAAGGGGGGGAGAGAGAGGGGGAGAGAGACAGACCAGCACCCTGCTGGTCTTGGTGCTTTGGACAATCTGGACATTCATCTCCGAGGATCCTCCCTAATCACACTCTCAGATGGCATGTGACTGTTCCTTTAATGTGTGATGTACTACAGTGTGTGTGGCTGTACATAACCTATATACAGTATATATATAGGGTTGTCTGTACACATGGAGCCAGACTTCATGAGTTTTGCTTAATGTGCATGCCACACACTGAGACTCAGACTCCGTTTCTACAGTAATACTTGTTCTGGGCTGTTTACGGTTGGGGAGAAATACGACACAGAATCACGGAGGTGGTTGGGGTGAATCGGAGCAGACAACCGCCCTCCGCACACACATGCACGCACGCACACACACACACACAACCTCACATATACACATCCACACATACACAAACACATAGTATATGCATAGGCACGCACACACACACACATACCTCACATATACACATCCACACTCGAGGACACACCCACACATACACAAACACATAGTACATGCATAGGCACGCACACACACGTCTACCCTGCCTGCAGCAGCAGTAGCAGCAAACCATTCCAAAGCCATTACATCCTGATTGGTAACCTAATAAACAAATCATTGATCATAATGCGACATGCGACTACACCAAACAACAGGGGGGCGAGTGAGAAAGAGAGAGAGAGAGAGAGAGAGAGAGAGAGAGAGAGAGAGAGAGAGAGAGAGAGAGAGAGAGAGAGAG
>JAOTIX010000075.1:3178384-3190072 GCA_027123715.1 Gaidropsarus macrophthalmus | reverse complement strand
TGCACAGTGTGTGTGTGTTGTGTCGTGCAGGTGATGGGTCAAATGCAGAGGACCAATTTCACTGTACCTTGTGTGTGACAATAAAATCAACTTTACTTAACTTAAATGAACGAACGCTGGTTGGGGACAGCTAAAAAAAACCCACATCAAATCATACATGTTCACATCATTATTTCAGCCATGTCACCTGGAAGTGTTCAGGCCTGACCTATGACCTGCAGCAACAACAGGAAGTGACTACCCACCCCCATGGAGGCAACTCCCCATTGGCCAAGACTTGCTTGCTTTGACTTGAATTTCCGATCTGTCCGAAACCGACTTGACTCACTCATTCATGACTCATCCATTCACCGGCCATGACACAAGGGAAGTACTTGGTGATAATGTTACCACAAGACAACAGCAAGCCGTCTTTGGTCATGAAGTGTTTCCACGGTGGAACCTGGAAACTAACAGACGGGCCGCGTTAAGTGAGGCCACCTCTGTGTGACATGACTGCATGCCGAATGGTAACAGTTTTGGCAATCCATTCTGAAATTGTTAAAAGCGAACCTATGTAATACCTTCCAAGTAAAATAAGTATAATCCAGATACAGTGTACAATAAAGTGTACAATGTGCAACCGTTCTGAAACAGACTACGTTTTCATTGTATTTAGGACTAGGATAAATGGAGTGGAGTGTGTGAATCCTCCCCTAAAAAAATTTACCAACCCCTAAGATATGCCCTTTTTGCAAGCAAAACACTTCATACTTGTCCAGGCGAAAGTTATGAACAGGCCTAGTATTGCCCAACGGCTTACTAGGAAATTTCGTCTTGCATCATAATGGGGAAGATAAAACATTGTTATGTTTAAACAAGACGTTTTGGGATTCTATTGAGCAAAGGGATGTTGGTGAAATATCGGAGAATAATGGTGAACTCTTGCCTGTGTTGGATGTGGGGAGAGAGATAACCGATTGGTTATTGGCACTGGGTTTCATTTGAAATGTGTCTCAAATATGTTCTAGCCAGCAGTGTTAGGCTTGCTTTTGAAACACCACCGTTTTGCCTTTGAATTTGTATTTTTTTTGCTGTTGACTTTCAACGTCTGTTAAACACACGGTTTGGCTGGCTATTGGCCACACCGACTCTGCGACAGTTCAACCCACTGTCTGGCTTGGCTGTTGACCATATTGACTGGGTGACCGTTCAACCCACTCTCTTGTTTGGCAGTTCACCACACTGACTCGGTGACTGTTCAACCCACTCTCTTGTTTGGCAGTTCACCACACTGACTCGGTGACTGTTCAACCCACTGTCTGGTTGGCTGTTCACCACACCGACTCGGTGACCGTTCAACCCGCGGTCTTGGTCGTTACCTGATGGTGCCCGTGGGCGAGGGCAGGGGGCTCATGAGGTGGGCGATGTTGTCGGGGATGTTGATGGTCAGGGGGGCTATGTGCGGCTGGGCGGGCTTCACCGGGGACTCTGGGGCCTCGCGCTTCGTCTTCTTGCCGGTGGACAGTGCGGTGAAGCTGATCTTTATGTTGGTGCTGGGGAACCGGAACGTACACCTGCAGGGGGAGCAGAGAGACACGGGGTGAGCTTGGTCATGTGAAACACTAAGTGTGATAACAGAGTCATAATATAATGTTAGAGGAAATATTCTGAGGAATGCAGTAGAACCTAGAGACAGCTGCAGACCAGGTCATCCTCCCCTATAGTAATAAATAGAGGACATATGAACCGAGTCATTTAAGTGGCAATGTCAAAGATCCATCTATCAACGAATAAGGTGACCCAATGCTGAGGCAGTATTATGAATATTACCAGCTGGGTGTTCGTCGACAATGACAGCGTTTATCTCTGGGAGGAATGACCGCTTATCCCCAGAAGTGTCGCCAATAGACAACAAACCAAAAAAAAAAGAACCCTAACCCTAACCCTAACCCACAAAAAAATAACACCACTTCAAACTAAAGCGTGCAGTGTTTGGTAGATTTGTTCACATCCCGTTAATCGACATAGTCATAATCATGCCGTTCTTGAAGCTCTTTGAATTCACCTTGACTAACACCAGTGAATAAACCAGCTATCAAACAGGACTTTCTCTCAAGGACACTCAGTACATAGACATAGAGCAGGTAGACAGGAGGGAAGCACACGTATCTTGGTGGTGGTTTCATTCCTAGAAGGGGACGGCTAATATTAGCTACTTTGGTAAACACAAACACAGAGAAGAAGTGTGTTCCCTTCAGGAACATGTAAACACAGCACAGCCTGTGTTTACATGGAACACCCACAGTGGCAAACCATCAGGTGCTGTATTCGTATAAAATCTTATGATTTAGAAATGAAATTAGACAGAATAGAATTAATAGCATACATCATTCTGGCTGGCCTTGTTCTGATCAGGAATAGAACAAATTTAAATAAATAAAGCATTACGAACAATTCTATGGCAAAATAAGTGAGGAATTAGAACCCATTTCAATAAGAGCCCCCCGCCGCCCGCGTAACAACTGACCAGGAAAACATTCCAGTCCAGAATTTTAAACTGCTCAATCTGGAAACCATAAAGAACAGAACGGTTCATCCTATTGGTGGAAGGAGCGCGTAGATTCAGGCTCAGAGGTTATGTAAACAAACCTCCTGACTAATGGCAGGTGACCATGTGGCACTATTCTCTCCCAGCATACACCAACTGGCTGCAACCATGACACTGCTAGCCCAGCAGGAAAAAGCCAGGCTAGCTACTTGCTGTTGTCTACGAGTCTAAAAGCTTTAAGATGGCTGGACGTACAGGCCTACCTCTGGTGGAATCCGCTAGGGCCACCTGTTCTTACCCCCACGACCTAATCCCTTTCGGACCAGTAGTGAGGCGGACAAGAGGAACACGGAACACAGCGGTCTGGTTGAGGGGGCTAACGGGATTACAATTTCAAACCACAACAGAGATGGGTTGAACAGAGTGATGTGGTCGCTGGGGTTTCAGGAGTGAACGGTTTTGGTTGAACTTGGTACACACTGGCTGGGATCTGGTGGGTAATCAGGCTCTGGTGTTTCTACATGGTGATAAGGCTACTGGATCTGGTTGGTGTTTTGCTCCAGAGCGCTGTGAGTAATGGTCAACTTAAAGAGCTCCAGGTTTCCAGCCATGCCATCCACAACCAGCCCGGCCGGGCGCCTGGCCGCTGGGATAAGAGGGTGACTATACGACCTGAGGGCGAGAGAGAGAGCCGTAGCACAGACGCATCATTTATGTATGCATTATGCCCGCTTTGTTTCTGTTAACAGATCAGTTAGCAGGGCGCATGGGAGTTGTTAATACCACTGATACACCAAAAGAACGGAAAAGACAGCAGATATACCAGAAAAACAGAAAAAGATGACAAATGTACAGGCTAAAAACAGCCGTCATCACCTTCCCCAACACAGGTACTTGAAGTGTGAAGCCTGGAGGCATCAGACAATGTTCCCGTTGTGCGAAACGTTGTCCTGTTAACCGCCGTCCATCACATTTCATACTTGGATGACAGAGAATGAGAAACGACACATGTGGTATTCATGCCGTGTTTTAATACTTACTGTAAACCTGTGGGAAAGCTAACTTTAACCTTTATAAACGTCGAACTACATTTCATGCAGTGCCTTGAGTGACTTCCAAGCCAGTTGCTTTGGGGTTTAAACCCCTGGGTACCGTTTCACATGTAGTGGTTTATCAGTTTTTATAGTGGTTTAGATTCTTTAATCCAAGGAGACTTTCGGTGGGTTCAGCTCCAAGTCATTAAGGAGCGATTGGGAGACATGCCACTGAGACGCATGCAGAGGGGCGGGGCATCTTGTTGTAGGTAAACGGGGGAACTTGAGGTTTGACCCCGTGGGACTCAAACACCTCAACCCCCAGGCTATTCTGGTAGAGATAAAGAATATACTCTCTCTCTTTCACACACACATCATCATTCAGGCGTTTTTACTCTCGATCAGAGAGCTCCGGCAGGGTAATCAACAAGTACGAATAATCGGGTTTCATTTCAGTGAAACGTCAACAAAAATAAAGACGTGAGAAGAAGTGAGCAAAATGCCCCAGATTCAACCTCATAATGTAGGGCATTATGTGTATAAATGGCTGCCCCGGCTGGTGCTCGGGAAACGTTCTTGTGTTCGCTTCTTACTACGAACGGCGTTTGAATTGAGAGTGAAAGAACAATAAAGCTGCAATTCTTGCCATGAGGCCACTCTCCCCCCCGGAGGCCACGGTGTCTTCATCAGGACGTTTTTGTTCTCTGCCGTTTGCATGAAGGCCAGTAAGAAAAGGACGTGTGCAAGAGTGGCTTTGCCATGAGGATCAAAACAAACACTTCTCCACTGTGCTCATGTCGTGTGTCTGTCCAACAACACCAAGCTGTTCTCTACAGTTAGCAGCCAGACATTCCAGCTGTTTGTCTCTTATTTAAGTCCTTGTTTACGGGCTCTAAATGTGAGCAGAATGTAAACAAGTGCAGGGGGGGTCTATGTTTGGAGGGCTGAATGGGGGGAATGAGGGAGTGTATGGGGTAGAGGAGGGGGCGAATTGGGTAGAGGAGGGAGGGAATGTGGGAAAAGCAGGGAGAATATGGGTTAGAGTAGGGAGGGTATGGGGTATTCTTTGTTTTGGCTGGGTTTACATCACCATTAAGGAATCTTTGAGTTTCATCCAAATAAATTCCACTGCAGCCTAGAGACTTTTTTCCCAGGCTTCCTTTGTGTTCCGGCTTGTTGCTAAGATTTCCGTCGCTAGTTAAGACGTTGTGCAGAACACAACTACCAGTATTAGTTTAGATTAGATTGCTTAAAAATGTCGTAGTAAAATATGATCAGGGTCATCAGGGTTTCATTTAGTTAGTTGATTTTTGGATAACACCCGTTATATTTAAAACAGTATAAGGGTGTAATCTCAATATTCACACAAGAGGTTTAACACAAATGTGTGTGTATATATATATATATGTGTGTGTGTGTGTACAGTGTGGATATAAGAAACGTTGTTGTTAAACGCATATAAATATTATTTTAAATCCTAACATAATAGCTGTAAAATAAAAACGGACGGTTGCTTCCTGCATAATATTGAATTATGTAGGTCATTACCGCTTAACGGTGCAATATATCGTAGAAAATAAAACAAACTCAGAAGACTCCTAATGATCCATTTACCAAAGGCCTACATAAAATGCATTGCATTCCCGTGTCATTTGTTGACACGTTCATTTCAATATTTTTATTCTGATCTAGGTTTGAACTGTTGTTGTAGGCTGAAAGTCTTCCATTATATTATATTGCGCTTATTGGCTGCAAACCGTGCAATTAATATGCATCATAAACTAAGCAGCGTATAATACAACTGGTAGCACCACCCCGCTGGGCCCAGCAGCAGGTAGGGCGGAGACAACCGGGTTTGTTTACGTTTAGGGGTCGCGACCACAACCTAAAGAGACGCTAATATACAAAGCGCCTTAGCAACCCGGGGCTACTACAAACTTACCGTGAGCCACACCAGGCCCGCTACGGCGATTCAACCAAACCATGCAGATATAAACACGAGGCGAAAGCATAACACTACACTTCTACATGTTAGCATGTTTGACGTTTAACGCTACCGACGTTGTAAACTCAACTGCGCTCACGCATACGCGTTTGTTTTCAATCCCAGGAGGAGTGGGGGGAGGGGGTCACCTTGTCCTGACTGATACAGTCTTCAACAGAAATGCGAACAATCGTTGGGTATCGAACCAATGAAAGCGATCCAACCAATAACATTGTGTCTGCCTCAAGGTTGCAGGGCTGCGTGGTGCTAACAGGCTACAACACGTGGTCAGCTCGCCCTATTCAAAACAACGCTGTGCCCAGCAGCGCTAGCCTCCACATGTTCTCCCGGCGAACCGAAGACTTACACCCGCGGGAGCTGCAGAGGGGGGGCGCCGCGTCTCAGGAAAACTCCGTCCACAAACACGCCGTTCTTGCCCAGACACCGCAGGTAGAAGTCCCCGCCGCCCGGCCCGTCGTCGCTGACTGTGAATATTTCCAGGTGCCGTCGCGATATGAAGCTGGAGTGGCCCATGCTGACGTCCACGGAACCTTGCGAAGAGTTCCGTCCGATGGTCACCGACCGCTTCTTCATCACGTACTCGAATTCTCGGCCCTCGAGCCGGGCGACCGGCCCGGACGACCCGCTCACCACTGCCATACCGCCGCGAATTAACGGCAGCCGATGCAAAAACTCCGAAAAAGGATATTAAATGTGTAGGGACGCTGTGTGGACGTCTGGCTTCTACCGTTCATAAAGTATATTTTACAACCAAGGCACCGAATTGAAAACAGAAAACGTTGCGAGGCCAGCGGCTCCGACCCACCGCCGAGAGAAAGGCAAGGACCGACCAAACAACGCGAGAGGCGGACAGGGCCTCGAGTGACATTTCTTTCAGCCAATGGGAAGAGTAAAATCTGCAGACCTACAGGATGTTGACCAATCGTTTGCGGAGGACTGACTCAAGGTCGGTTGTTGTGTAGTACACGCGCATATCACGAGTAATTTGGAGGACCCGGTATGGAGTTTCTCATGAAGGATCCGACTCAAGAATACACGTGTATGACATCTCAAATAATAACCGGCTACTGCAAAATATGATAATACAATACGACGGATTACAACGCGTGTGTCTTGACTACATTGTTCAACGCGGAGGACCTGCACGTTGAGAACACATATTAATAAATACATTCATGATCCTGGTAGATGTTTCGGTATCACATCGTAAACTGGAGCGTCCCGTCCACTACGGACTCTGTGCGGGGTTTTAGGTGTCTCTATCTCTGCAGCATATCGCTACTTTGTAATAATGAGTTTTAGGACCCAATTTCCCCCCTTGTGTTTTTAATAAAACCAAAACCATGCCATCGTGTGACTTGTGTGGTCATAACCAATTCACGCGTTATGTTGTGACTGTATGCAGTTATTATTACTTAGTAAATCGTATAATGTCGCCTCGTGTACGACAGGCCGAACTACATATGTAAAATGCAGGCGGTGACGTCAGCGAGGTGAATGACCCCTATTCCGCTCTAGGCCACTTGTTTGTAAACAACAGAGGTCAGGGGTCGTGTGCGTGTCTGGATGGGAGATGAGGCCGCTAGGAGGGTGAGGAAGTGGTAATCACTTGTTAATCTCACCGTGATGAGAGACACCCACATTAACATACAGAAAGACAATCTGGTAATTTCAGCAAGTTGGTATAAGTAAATAGTAAGTAAAGAGGATAGTGATGGAATGAGGTCAGCTGTTTATGAAAAAACTGAAGCGTAATTCTCTGATATATTTATTTAGCCAGCAGTCGAAGCAACCTAGTTATTTTGGTTGCTATATGTAAATTAGCAGGTATGGGATAGGACTGGGACAGGCCTACAGGTAGGGCAAGGACTCTTTAAAGCCTACAGGTTGGACTGCTTGGTATTCAGACTCAGAACATTAACTTTGTAATCTGTTGTATTGTCTCACAGTTTGTAGTGTTTCTGTTCTTCTTCTCTGGGAACACGACCTGTCAACAGAAAAAAAACATTGTTACACAAGATGTATATAAATGAATTGATTCATTTTCAAGTTCAGACAAATAGGAATCGATTACCTTGTCTGATGCTGTCACTTGCAAAGACGCGGGTAGCACTGCAGACGTCGATACCGCTCACCACCACTGGAGGGGGACATGCGGCTTTACAATCCTTTGAGCTTTGATGCTTTTTCCAGCCATTTTAAAGGTCTGCTGAGCAGTGTGTAACACGAAGTCGAGTTTCGCCCTAATGGGTATATCTGACCTGGACTATATTCGCTCTACCTCGAGAGGGTTACGCTAATATAGATGACCTTTGTTGAACTGAATGTTACGGCATATTAGAAGTGTAAATGGTTATTAATAACTGGGACGATTAATCCATGACCTTTGAGGCTATTTAGAACGCTGTCTGCATAATATGCCATGTCTATTTGTCTTCAAACCTGCTCTACTCTCCAACATGCTGTACTTTACTGTTGTTCTGTGTATTCCTGTAGTTGTAAGCCCCTCGGTTTTCCCTACAGAGCATGGGCTGTGAACCATAAGTGCTGCTGAGGTATTCACTAAAAGCCTTAAGTGCTCTGCTTTCTCATAATGTGGAAAAATAAAAAAATACAGTTGGACTTGCAACTTCGTAGCCAAACGAACATGACTAGGACCTTCATCTGCAGCTTCAGAGGAAGACTAATTCACGCTATCATAGCGTGCTCGTTCATTAAACAAATCAATAATACCCTCAGGCCCTAGAGACACAGAGGGCTCAGCTGTCTAGCTCGTCCCAGGAGCTGCTATCACGCTAACACACCGCTAGCATGCTAACAGGCTGAGGCAGAGCAAATGGCTCTGTGGAAAATGTGGTGTCTTGTAATGAAGTACACATTGAAAACAACTTGAGAACAAGATAGACTCCATCAGATATGAGCCCCAAACACCAGGAAGACTGTCTGCATCCTCAGATCTTTCGCTATAACTCTCTCTTTATTTCTGCCTCTCCGTCTATCTCTCCACCTCTTTCTCCATCCCAATCCCTCAGGCCAGTGTCCTTGCCACTTCCAGCACATTCTCCACCTCCTGTACCTAATCCCTCTTTTTTTCTATTCACCCCCTCTCTCCCCCTACTCTCCATCACCCCACTTCCGCTTTTTATGGCAAGCTCAGTCCATCCATCTTTTTCACTCTCCATCCATCCATCCCCTCTCCCGTCTATCGTTCTCTACCCTCACCCAACCCACTAGCCCCGCGTCTCTTTGAAAAACATGCCCTCCTCCTCTGTTTCCTGTCTGTGGGGGGAGGGGGGGGGTCTAAATGGACAGTAATACATGGGCTAGCAGAGTGCTGATTACAGAAACCAAACGATGGGTGTGGAACCGTAATCAGACACTCATCTTCTGTTCTCACTGGCTGAGACCGACCGGCTGACTTGTATAGACAGACTGACGGACTGATTCGACAGGTTGGCTGACTCGCTGACGGGGGGGTGGGGGGCGTACCAGGCCCGAGTGCTCAACACGATATAAAGAGCCGGGGGCGGGCACTGCTCGATGCTAATAGGGTTAGACGCAATACTGGCTGTACATTTCCAGTCGGCTCAAATGGTTTTGGGTGCAGTCCGGTTTCCTTTGTGCTGAGGAGGTTGTGTATTATTAGCATGTGGACCTACAGGGAGGATCCGAGGTTCCAAAGTTCCAACCCGTGGAGCCTGTTGGGTCAGTTTCCAGTAGGCTTACAGCCGCTACACTAACCACAACACTACAAACAAAAACTAAGCTCTTCAAGTCTTTCAACATTTTTCAGTGTTTTTTTAATGCTATGGTTGCAGCGTGAAATGACAAACTTACACCAAACACAAACTTATAAACCAGATGATTAAATCAGATAAGGCATCATCTATTAAAGTGCATACAAATGATTCAAAAATATTCCACTTCAAAGTGTCGTCCCGGGAGTCTGCGTCCCCGACATCCAACGCGATGTTCCGCTGTCGTCAGGTTCGTATTCCAATATGAGATGGTGTTCCCGCCTGTTTGAGCCCTCCTGTCCACTCCGAAACTCTGACAGACACCGATCCTGTCCATTCTTCATGGGACAAAACCACAAAAGCCTCCAGAGACCAAGAACATCAGCAACTCCACAGACAGTGGGAGACGTGTCTGGTCCAGCTCCGTCGGACCCGAGGCCAGGGGACTTCTGAGCGGTCTGCCGAGCCTGAAAGCTCTCCAGATCTCCACCGTCGCCGTTCACTTGGGCAGAAGTTCTTCGTAGGGCACCGTGAGGCCCCCCATGTACCAGAAGATCCAGAAGATCAGACTGAGGAAAATGAGGAGCGGCCCGGACAGGATGAAGAAGTCCCAGAAACTAATGGGCGCAAATATCCCAGCGAGCAGGAGGGCCAGGCCAGTCAGGTCGAAGACCAGGGCCAGCACCAGGAACAGGGCGCAGCGCTCCGCGGGGTTTCTACGGCAACAGTCCATGGCTGGGCCTTGTGCTCTTGGCCGTGGATGGTAGGATGTTCTGAGGAGCCTGAGGAGAGCTCTCTTGGATACATGGCTTCTTGTAACACCCACCCCCCCTCCATCCACCCACCACCACCCACTTCCCCGCAGCACACCTTACATTTCTGACATTGTACCGTGTTGGCAGGTTGTCTAATGGCATTTGCCTAACAAAAGGCTCGACGACTGCAACTTGACGCGGTCCCTCCTCATTCCTTCATAGGGCTGATTGACTGGTTCTACGTCTTCCGTAAATAGAAACCCTAAATCAAAGTCCATGAGACACCTTGACACACATTCAGAGGCACACGGTGTAATCAATAAGTTGTCCTTCAGAGAAAACAAAAAAAAACAAAGACCTTCATCCCATCAGACACCAGTCCCGTCTGCATTCATGACCAAGATGGCTTACAGCTAGGCAAGTATCCCGTGCCAGAGGAGACTGGAGGTGTACCCTCCCAGTTTGGGCAGGCCAATAGGTCAATATCTGAGCTCTGGTTGGACGGAATGGTCATGAAACGATTAGCATCTACTATCTGCTAATGTTATGGTTTAGCGTCAAGACAGATAAGATGAGACAAGGCACTTCAGGGATGATAGAATACAAGTAATCTACCATACACTACTTAGAGTACGATTGATACAGCAATATTTGATAATTTAACAGACATGTTGACGGAGGGAATAGTGGCATTATCGTGGTCTAACAGTGTCTGGTCTCTTACTTCCTGTGAGATGTGTACAGTTCCTGGTCTCTTACTTCCTGTCAGCGGTGGACACCAGTTAACAGTTCCTGGTCTCTTACTTCCTGTGGGCTGTGTACGCCAGGGATCACCTGGGCCCAGTTTCCCGAAAGCATCGTAAGCCTACCTGCTTCGTAATTTGTCGTACGAGCATCAGACGTACGAGCAACTACGAGCTTTACGCAGCATGTAGGCTACAATGCTTTCGGGAAACTGGGCCCAGGTCTCTTACTTCCTGTGAGTGGTGTACACAGGAAGAACATGAGAGAACAACAACAACCAGGGAAAATATATATTCCGGTTTTACAAAGAATCTGATTGAGCAATAACCAAAACATGTGAATTACATCCTCTGAGCAGCTCTGTCATTCTCTTGTCGCTAATGTTGGGGAGCAAGGTTAAGTGCAATATTTTGTAATCAGATTTTGCAATCAACCCGAAAGTAAAATGAAAGAGCAGCATTTTCTCAGTAATGAGGATTTCAGCGGTTGAGCAATTGAAATGTCTGAAGGACTTCCTATTTGAAAGTGAATATCCAGCCACTAATGTGTAGCCTCACAGCGCACAACACAAACATCAGCCGGATATTTACACAACGCATGATTTTTCCCGTAAATAGCAGATCTTCCTGTTTGACAGGGGAGTTTTTCTTAGTGTCTTGTGAGTCACATTAAATAGAAAGTTTACAGGTTCGTATTGAAATACAACCTGAGAACCATACCTACGGTTCTATCCCACTTTGCCATTTTGTTTGCTAGATTTTTGGGGGACATGATATGTTATCACACACCCCACGCACGCACGCACGCACACACACACACACACACACGCACACGCGCACACACACACACACACACACACACACACACACACACACACACACAC
>JAOTIX010000075.1:2971107-2981545 GCA_027123715.1 Gaidropsarus macrophthalmus | reverse complement strand
CACACACACACACACACACAAATATATATTCGCACCTCTCATCACTGTCCTTCAAGAGTCACCATTCTCACGCACTTAAGATCATATTTCATTCGAATGTTACAGCTCCTCTGCGGCTGTTGTTTCAGTACATTTGACCTGAGAGGACGACCTACTTGGGGCTCATGTAGGCCTGCAGATCGGTGCCCTCCTCGGGGGCCTGCGGGGCGTCGGGGGCGATGTTGAGGAAGATGAGGTAGAAGGCCAGGTAGTGGATGAGCAGCCCCAGCAGCACCACAGGGTTCCTGCCCAGCCGGTTAATGTTCAGAATGCCAAACACGCCCCCTCCTGGACACACAGCGCAAACGCAGGTGAAACAATGCAGACGTATAGTCGGGAATACAAATATGTAATGTCTATCAAGATGCTTCTGTATGTCATACAGTTACTCTCTAGGTACTATTTTTGTGTTTATTTATATTTGAATGTGCTTTTTGTTTTTCTATTCCCATTTCTTCAGGCAACAGTATAGATAGCTCGATGACCTTCGTTTCCAACGTGATTCATTTGTTTCCCCTTTCAAATCCTATTCTCAGTGTTTTATAGCATAGTTCCTCCTCAACTCCTACCACATAGCAACATGTGACTACATCAACCCAACCACAATGCTAAAGTACCCTAACCCTCACCCATCTCTGAGCTAACTTAAATTAGCTATTCAGTTCAAGTTCTACAGCATTGCTGACCATGACCATCAGCATCTAAGAATGTCTCCGACCTACCAGGACCTCTGCTACATACCAATGATCTCTCCCACTCCAATGAGAATTCCTGATATTCCGATCAGGCCTTTAGCATCATGGCCGAATTGCCTCATGGCACCGATGCAGGTTCCGTACACGCCGCTGTAGAAGGTCAGCTCCAGACCTGGTGGGGCAGAGAACCAAAACCATTGCATCACCAATTCCCACCTGATGTTAGAGTCTCTCTTCGACTCCGTCTCACCAGGTAAACTCTGTCTCACCAGGTAAACTCTGTCTCACCAAGTAAACTCTGTCTCACCTGGTAAACTCTGTCTCACCAGGTAAACTCTATCTCACCAAGTAAACTCTGTCTCACCTGGTAAACTCTGTCTCACCTGGTAAACTCTGTCTCACCAGGTAAACTCTGTCTCACCTGGTAAACTCTGTCTCACCTGGTAAACTGTCTCACCAAGTAAACTCTGTCTCACCTGGTAAACTCTGTCTCACCTGGTAAACTGGCAGGTAGTCAGGCAAAATGCTCACCTGTGTACATGATTGGCATGATCAGTAGCAGCATCTCCTTGGTAACGGACAGCTTACAGGCCTTCACTGGAACAAGACAACAGGGACGTTAATAACCACGGGGCAGGAGTCAGAGGTTAAAGAGGGAAACTGAAGAGCCGAGGAGTAGGTGAGAAGGCGGACGGAGGAGACTTACCAAAGGCGTCCAGAGCCTGACTGCAGAGAGATCTCCTAGGAGGACTGAGGAGAACAAAATGCAGTCAAAGAAGTTGACCTTTGACCTTGAAAAAGCCCCATCAAAATCATCACTATGTAATATGGATTGTTAAATTCATTAAATGAACTACATTACAGATAATACAAATAGACATTCATAACAATCACTAGGTCATACAGCTCTTTAACCTCACTATAATAACTGTCATACGCAAGTAAGATTAAAAAAAATAACATTTAGAGGGGTCAAAAGGGACTCTAAGAGCTTGTATTTCTGTCCTGTCGGGATGGCGTGACGGCGGTCCCTCACCCGGAGACGGACACGCTGTCACTGGACTCTGCCTGCAGGGGGCCATCTGAGCTCTCGGAGGGGGTGGCCTCAGCAGAGTCCGGCTTGCGGATGAGGAAGAAGAGGAAGCAGCCGACCAGACTGATGACGGTGAGGGAGATGAAGACGGTCTGGCGGTCCTTCACTGAGAGAGCAGACGGTGAACCATAAGCCAGGGCTAGCCAGACATGTGCACATGCTTGAACACAGAGTCCGGGGTACCTGTGATACGATCGTGTCCATGCCAGGCCAAGTAGATGTACAGGTTCCCGAAAAACAAGCTGGGAAAAAAAAGAAGAAATGGATGTCAACTTCCTGTTTAGAGAGGACAGACTTAATAAAATATGCATGGCAGGAAGTTACGGATTAAGCACTCCACCTGAACTGCAGCAGAGCCCAGAATATTCCACTGTTCCGTCCAATCGTGGTGTCGGTGGAGTTAATGGCCAGCACATTCCCCTGGGCGGTCCACAGCACTAGGGACGCCAAACGAAACACACCCAATCTAAATGCGCAGTGGCACAAAAACTAGCACACCCAGTCCAGACCAACAGCACTGGGGCCTTAATCCAACACGGGTTCTGGTTGTTCTGCTGCATTTACCTGCGGCTCCGAAGCCAACCATCACAGAGGCAGTGTAGAAGCTCCAGACGCGAGGCTGGATGAACATGGCAATGTACGCACTGGGGACCACATGGACAGAATATCAACAACCACTGAACTGCTATCTCAGCCCAGCCCTTCTCACCTAGTGGGTACTATACGCAGGAAATGAAACTCTGTTTTAGATTCTTTTTATTGTCATATGCGCAGCAATTACAGAGCAGTCACTGGCAATGAAATTCTTTTTTACTGTCCGCCAACATAGACAAAGAAAATCATTGAACTCTGGAGTGATTTATTGCAAGCTGTGGTTTTCTGTCTGTTATTTATTCTGTCTGTTATTCTGTGATTGTATGTCTTCATCGTGGTGGAACATTTAATAAGTGTGAGAGCTGTGCTTCGTTTACCCTGTAAATATCCTGTCATGTGACCTTTTTTTTTGGTCTGTATGTTATCTCAGTCGGCATCCTGTGAGGTGCCATTAACTTGGTCTCAGTATGTAAATAAGTTAGGCTGAACTACTTTCACGTTGAATGCAGTTGAATACCTGGTACTTGAAGGCTGACCAAGTGGGTGGTTTAAAAAGTGATACCAAAGTCTTTGTCATGCGTTCTCGTTAAAATTAAGTTCCTTGTTCGGTAGTGAAGAACATGGTCACAACATCATCAAGTACATTTTTTACAGCTCATTCTTGTAAAACAAGACCAAACTATGAATTATATTAATAACACAACATGAGCTCCAAAAAAACTTGAATCACTGGATCACATCCTGCGGGATGTATAAATCTATACATTATATATGATAATATAGATAATCAATCTCTCATTCGGCCTGGATTGACTTGGAAAACCTCTGAAGTCACAGTAGCAAGTAGCAGTGCACTGTGTCTGTTTGTGTGGTGATGTGTGCGTAATACAGGTGTGTGTTTTTTGTGAGTATTATGGGTTATTATATATTAGTTGTTGTACTATAACCAGTTGAGAAAAACTGTTCAAATGGCGATAGTGTTTTAAATGGTTAGCCTACCTGTACAGGAGCCCGCTGAAGAACATAGAGAGCTGAGGGCCGACCACAGCCACCACCGACGGTGCAACCAGGTTGGATGCCGAGAAGACTCCGTAGATGATGGACATGCTAGAGAAGGAGACACAGGTAACATGGCCCCCTTTGTCCACACAGTGCTTCACGTGGGGAGAATCCCATTTAAAAACATTGAAACAGAGTAAAAGAATAGTACAAGACTATTGTTCCATGTCAGTTATCAGGAGTTATCAGGATTTTTTAAGGAAGTCAGACGGTTTGTTCCACAAATGATGACCAAAACGCTGAGACACCATGCTTGGTTCAAACCCTGTGAGCTGTGGGCAGACTGCTGCTAAGGCTACCCCCAGTAGTCAAAGCACAACTGAGGAATACATTAATAACCTTTCTGGTTGATACACATTTTTCGGCCTTGGGGTAAATGTGTCTATAGACAGAATGCATAGAAGCAAGCAAGAGATATAAGGATTATTATATTATGTATTACCTTGTGTACCCACTAGCAGTGAAATTGTCCAAACTCTTGATAACAGTTTGCTGAAATAAAAATGGAGAATCAGTTGTCACAATATCACAATATCTGGCATTTCAAATCAGCTGCATACACAAAGACTGTGTTTTTCATCAGTTTAGACATAATGTGTGTTTACCTCTATGTTTCCACATGTCTGGAAGGCAGTGAACATGAGCATGAAGCCAAAGCCCAGGATCACTATGTTTAACAGTGCTTTCCCCTCCGGAGTCATGATGCTCACAGTCAAATGCCTCGATAGACTGAATCCAGGGGAGATATACCAGCTTACACCTCGCCTGTGAAGAAAATAGCATACACGCACACGAATAATTTGGTTGGGTCCGTCAATACAGAGAAAGTGTACAAAGAAGCATAAGCAATGGCTCTCCAATAGGGATCAGGTTAATAGATCAGATGTTTACTACTCACCGGCGGAGAGCAGGATGTTCAAGTCAACCCTGACCTTGTTTGTGTAAAGTTACTGCCTGTTTAGCCACATTGCCCTTATAACACAGTCATGTGCTATATCATACTTATTAAGGTACAAGAAGATTATTTCCGAATGACAGAATAAGATTCTCGCAGCTTTTATGGTCCCAGCATTATGACTGTACACCGTGTCATGTGAAGCTAGTCAGCTGATTCACCGAGGAACCACATCCGAGAAGTAAACCACTATTGCAGAAAGCGTTGTACTTGTGTTAGTAGATCTACATACCAGAGCAGAGTTGGCTCTATATAAACTGTCATGGATTTACACCAATCCAATGGTTTAATTATCAAACGACTACAGAAAAAAACAAGAACATTGAACTTCCGGTGTTGGTATAATTTGCTTCCGGATTATATATATATATAAACGTTTAATAAATGCTTGTTTTACATTGAAAATAGTTGTAGGATACTGGAACAATTTGTTATATTGTTATACAATTTGTTATACAAAACAATTGCGAAATTTAAATTTATGAAGACAAATCGACGAACTGAATCTCGATTTTTATAAAACGGGGGGTTTCACCGGAAGATAAAAGAGCCGCGCTTACGACAGAGAACCACACTAGCGGCAGCAGCTCGACGAGGAGCGAAGGGCTTTGTCGGTATGAGAACTATTTAGCGTGAAAATCCGTGGTAATACCAGCGAAAGACTACCGAATTCGATAGTTTTTTGCAGATCAGGGTTAGATAACCGTTACTGGGCCGAGTGTGGGCATTTTTTTTAGACCTTTGTCGAGTTAACACCGCGTCTTCCGCTGGACGACACGATGAGCTACGGTAGGCCTCCGCCCGACGTCGAGGGTATGACGTCGCTCAAGGTGGATAACCTAACCTACAGAACATCCCCAGAAACCCTTCGACGCGTGTTTGAAAAATACGGTCGTGTTGGAGACGTGTACATCCCTCGGGATCGATACACAAAAGAAAGCCGTGGCTTCGCTTTTGTGCGATTCCACGATAAAAGAGACGCCGAGGACGCAATGGACGCCATGGATGGCGCGCTGCTCGACGGGCGGGAGCTGCGGGTCCAGATGGCGCGCTACGGCCGTCCTCCAGACTCCCATCACGGCGGCGGAGGTGGTGGCGGCGGGAGCGGAGGAGGGCGCCGTGGCGGTGCTCCCCGTAGAAGCGGTGGAAGCGGCGGAGGTTATGGTCGTCGCAGCAGGAGGTAAGAAAGCGTGTTTTTAATCGTGATTCCGTCGCCGTTTGGCACAATAAATCGAGAAATTTTTAAAATTGATACGTAAACGATTGTTGCTAAATGTATCTTGACGGTGCTGAATGTACAGCGATTCGGCGCCACGTGTTTCGCAGCTAGTGGCCAATGAAAATGCAACAAAGAAGTAATGTTTGCGGTCCAACGGTGGCGCACACGTGTTCAGTGAATGCGTTATTCTTCATCCTCACTGACCACTCAACCCACGGAATGTTTTTCAGCTGTTCCCCCAGCCCGAGGCGGCGCAGACGTAGCCGGTCCCGCAGCAGGAGTCGGTCTCGCTCCCGCAGCAGGTCCCGCTACAGCCGGTCCAGGTCCCGCTCCTACTCGCGGTCCAAGTCCACCTCCCCCAAAAGGAAGAAGGCCACCAAGTCCCCGTCTCGTTCGCGTTCCAGGTCCAAGTCCAAGAGCAAGTCCCGATCACGTACCCCCGCCTCCCACAGAGGGTCTCGGTCTAGATCTAAAAGCCCCCCAAAGTCCCCCGCAGCTGGAGGAGCGACAGCAGCGGCAGAAGGGGAGAACGGAGGCCAGACCCCTTAAATCTTTCATGTTTCAGGTAAGGACCCAGATCATTGATCAAATGTATTTATAGCACTTTATGTTCCTTCACCCCTTGTTACTTTCAAAAACACCAGGATTTGCAATACACCCAGAGCCCAATTCTACATTGTATTGGCTTTTTTATTACCACGGTTCCATGGTCAACTACCATCATAAAACATCTACTACTACTACTACTAGTTCTAAGGCACATGGCAAACAGTTTGTTCCCTAGAGTTTTAATTTGAAACATGGTCACTTGTTCAACGGCTGATGGTAAACAGATTGTGGCATTCTCTCCACTAAAGCTACTGAGACCCGTATTGCAAAGGTGGCGTTGCGCGTTGAGCTGGGGCAGAATGTGCAGTTAACTGGGGGTTGCAGTGTGAGCGTCCGCTGTGCTGTGGAGCAGGTTGGAGAGTTGGGGTGGTTGTGTTGAGGTATGTCTGTTCGGGTGGCTGTCCGCTGAGGAGACGGCCGGGCTGCAGGGACAGCCAAGGTTGGTTCCCCTCTACTCCTCTGTGAATGTTCCTGTGTATCTCTTAACCTCGGCGTGTAAGCATTTGTTACAGTAGGATGGTAATGTTGGCGCCCCGTCCGAGCCATGAGTTGCTGCCCCGGCAGTAAAGCATGGGTCGGCGACGGCGCAGCAGCTACAGGTCGTCATGTGTTTTGGTTACTCTTCAACAAGCAACCATTGTCCTGAGTGTGCAGGGAAACGGGGATTTCTATTAACGATCACTTCATTTTGACTGTTTCCCTCCAGGCGAGGACGACTGACCTTCAAGGCCAAGAAAGGATTCCACCCAAGCAAAGATTTACTAGTCTAAAGGTTACCTTAGTCTCTCCCCTTTAAAACAAAATGGCATCTTTTATATTCTTCCAAATTTATTGACTTACAGGCAGGTGATTCTTGGTTGATACAACCTCCTCACTAGGCTACGGTTCAGTAGGTCCCATGCTGCCTGATCTTTCGACAAGTTTTAACTGAGTTTCGACTCAACAAATTTGAAGTCCAACTAAGATTGTAAGGTATATTTGTTAGTTTTTACAGGACCTGGCAAAAGTCAATTGATGCTTTTATTTTCTTTGGTTTCTAATCTTCTTCCCTGTATTTTTTGTGCACTAGGCTGCAGTTGTGTAGCGGTTGAGTATTGCGGGTTAGCTGTTAAGTGGCGTTGTGTCCAGTATTCTCCTGTGACTACCAAGGGGTGAATGCTGCTTGTCCAGTCTATCCTGAAAGGTAACCTGGATGGAAGTTCTGTTTTCAATACTTTTAATCAAGCTAAAACTACATACCCATGTTGCATCTCTCTCTGAATGTGGTGTACTTATTCTGCTGTGAATGAAATTAAAGATTTGGTGATTTGTTTAAATGGTTTCAAGTATTTTGTTTTATTAAATGAAGGTGCAAAGTTATTAGAATTAATGGGAAATGTTAAGTACTTGTGTCATCAACCATGAGAAATGAAACTTGTTATTTACAAAAATGAATGCCCAATTGTCAAGAAGGGTCCAGCTGCAGAGAACACTCATTTTGTCTGCAGTGGGATGATATTGCAAGTAACTTATTTTGTTCAAATCAATCATTTAAAGAACACTTGATCCGCCGTGCATGCTAATAATTAGCATTTGAACCGCGTGTCGACCCGGAAGTGTAGATCCAGCTAGCCCAGTTGTATTGGCATCAAAGCTAGGTAGAGGGACGCTAACGCAGTGTAGCGCCCACTTGTTGAGCAGTGCTTCTATTGACCAGTCGGCACTGAAAGACAATTTAAGGGAAATTAGTTGGTAAACAACATACGGGTGTAAAACGTACGTCTGCTGAGTGTTCCAACCTTCTCTCTTGATATGTGGTCCAAAATTGCGCGTTGGGGTTTTTCTTCAGAAGGAAGGCGACGCTCACAATGACGTCTTCGAAATCTGTACAGGTCACATGTCAATTGTAACGCCTCTTTAAAGAACGGGATGATAAAATCCAGTGTTTAGTTTTCAATTTGATTTAAACATCAGTAATAGGTTTACCTTCTGGTTCATAAAAAACATCGGATCCTACGATGACGTCTAGTGCAGGAAGGAAAACCAGTTCGGGGGAAATCTCCCCCCAGGTCAGCCCCAAGGTACGCACCCCCTCCAGCCCGTTGGCAGCACAGCTTCTCCTGCAATTGTCCAGACAAAGGGGGAGCCGGGCACTGTCGGACAGGATCACCCTGGACCCACATTTAGCCGCCACTACGCCTGGAAGACTCACGCCGGCACCAAGCTGGGAATTAAAGAGAAGCGGGTCACCCACCCTATTTACAATTTACGTAGCTTTTAGTACATCG
Organism: Gaidropsarus macrophthalmus; assembly: GCA_027123715.1. Classification (NCBI taxonomy): domain Eukaryota; kingdom Metazoa; phylum Chordata; class Actinopteri; order Gadiformes; family Gaidropsaridae; genus Gaidropsarus; species Gaidropsarus macrophthalmus. Next base: position 2,973,015 of record JAOTIX010000075.1, on the reverse strand, counting down.
AAGTTGGAACTCTGAAATACATTTTAACTGCTTGCTGGTTTTTCTTTGTAAATTTCTGGTTTCATTTTCCCCTTCTATTACCTAGTACCTAGTTATTCATTAACTGCAAGGGAATTTCTCCGCTCAAAATAAAAACTATAAGGGGGTAATAGAGAAAAAAATCCCACCTCAAGGAGGGTCTTGTCCACAATTTTATCACGATGTGTCCATATATACTGGGCGAGGACGACTGCCGACGGCCACACGTACATGCCATACTGGGGGTCGAGAACCTTGAAACGAGAGTTTTGCAGAATAATGTACAAAATATCATAAATATTTTCTCTGGAGAATGAAATCGAGGAATAGATATAACAGCAGCACAAATCTAACCAGCGCATGTCAAGGCCCGATTGTGACATATAGAACTCTGAATAGTATAACGTTAGCAACTAGGGTTCAAAGACAAATTGAATAAATAATAGAATAGGGTTAGGCTAGCTAGGCTAATGCTTACATATTTACAGTTACACCTGAGCCATAAACATAAATACATGTGTGGATGTATCAGACCTCGGGTATGGAGACAGTCAGCGATTCCTGTATGCTCTCACTTCCTTTAAAATTGAATGATTTCAAAACTATGTCGAGATCTGAGGTTGTGCAGTCGTCCATTTATGTTTAGTAGTACTTCATATGTGCTGGTATCGTGTCAACAGTTAGCATCCAAACATCTACCATGCTTTTCCGACTTCATTAGATAAAAAAGGACAAGTAGTGATTAACCAATGAGGGCTTCCGCCAATAAAAAGAAGAAGAACAACCAATGAGGAACCCTGGCGCGAAGGCGTATGCTACAGTTCAACTTATCAACTGTTCGACGCACAACGGGTGCAACCAATCAGCGTCCAGTTAGATCAGCAAGAGGCGGGCTCATTGCATTGTATAATTAGAAAGCGGACTAGCTTCCTATGCTAGTTGTTCATCAAACACCTCCCACATAAAGTAGGAGCGAAGCGGTATACATGAACGAATATTGATAACCCACCAGGTATTTTTCTTAATAAAGAACGTCCGGTCTCATTGTTTTTCCAACTAGCATAACTTACCCTGTTTGTAGCCGGGCTGACACCTGCGCTAACGAATGTGCTTCTCCGCCAGTCCCAGTGTAGCTAGCTAGCTAGCCTGCTGCTTCATAATATTTTGTCCCAGTGTAGCTAGATAGCTAACGTCTTGCTAGGTCAATTCGTATTACTGCCCCACTGTTTCCCTCTGGAGGAATGAACCACAAGAGCAAGAAAAGGATTAAAGAGGCGAAGCGCAGTGCGAGGCCGGAGCTGAAGGACTCTTCGGACTGGACGAAGCATGGCTATAGCGACTCCTTCGACCTATCACACCATACTGTCAAGGTACCTGTCAGTAGCCCTAGCTAAGCAAATGGAGGCTAGGGTAGCCTCCATTAGCCCGCTACTAGCCTGCACGTTTCACGTTCCTAACCCCAGAGCTGTGCTCTGTGTCACGTAGGCAGCCAAACTGTACTACATTGAGCATTCTCAATGTGTTACATTATTTATCAATTTAATATTTCAATTATTGAATTTATATGCAGGCATTTCGATGTATTTTATCTTTTGAGCTAAATTATGTGACTATAAAATAATTACACCTTTGTTGTGTACGCCATGGATACTCATGTCAACTGTTAGTCTTGGTCTTCCCAGACTATCTGGCTGCATTTAGACCTATATAAACGTATATATAGACAAACTATCTTGGAAATCCGATAAACTGCTAATGTTTTTGAATAATTAGTTTCCTCTTTACACACAAGCGGTAGAATGCCTTTCTAGCATACACATCACAAGCCCTTTATTGTCTGTGTACCAACTGATAAGGGGGTCTCTCTCTGTGTGTGTGTGTGTGTGTGTG
>JAOTIX010000075.1:2689386-2706122 GCA_027123715.1 Gaidropsarus macrophthalmus | reverse complement strand
AGAAGTTGAGGTTATTTTATTATATGTCTATTAATTATTAACAAATATATGGCCCCTTTCAGGCTCCCTGACAGCAGCAGTGATAAGGAGAACTCCCATGGTGCACCTCTGATGTCCGCACGCCGTACAACCACGCGTCCAAACCCCTCCTCCCCCTCCCAGCGGCGATTCGACGATGTGGAGCTATCCCCCATCCCTGTCACCGCCCCCTCGCTGCCAGCCAGTCAGAGAGAGGCAGGGGAGGGCCAAGGCAGGGAGCACAGCCACTGGCAGGAGGGCAGGAACCTAGACTCCACCAGCAGCCAATGGGCAGACTTGCTGTCCAGGAAGAGGCCGGCGGGCTCTGACGGCTGGCAGCGAATTGAGGAGGAGATAGAGAACAAGTGGGAGGAGTTTGAACGCTTGCCTTTGAAGGAGATGAAGGCCCTGCCAATCAGCCCTCAGTCCATCGGCCAGCCAGCCAATGAGGCGCTGCACAGGGAGGTATTGCGTGCAGTGCAGTTTTTTAATTTGCATACATTCTTGAATTAACATGCAAATTATCCCTTCATCACCCAGATGAAGGAATCCTTTCTGCCTTTTAACCGTCTAGCATGCATCTGTTCCTCAGCAGTACGGCCCCAACTAACCCAGAGCACAACACGGAACAACAACATTCCATAAGCACACAACACACCTACAGCACATAGCACACAACCCCACAAGTAAACAATAACACACCTTTAATACTCAACACAACATGGTGTGTTTGGGGGCGTGCTGTGGAGGCTGATGGTTCTGTTTGCTGTGGTGTGGTTTGTTCATCTTACTGTTTCAAACAAGCATGTGGCTTCAGTAACTTACTGTACTGCAGTACTGTACTGTGCTATAACTATGGTATGACAATATATAGCATTACACTTCAGTAGTGCTATATTTACTCCTACAGTAGTACTGCGGCCAGCTTTATCTAGGACTACTTTAGTACTACTGCTATACAACATAAAAAACATAGTACTGTATTATAACTATAACCATAGTCAGCTTTCCCTCAAGTACTACCGTATGTTACATCTACAGTAGTAATGAATAGAAAAATTAAACAGTACTATATATTATATTGTGTACTGCTTTAATTCTACTACAGCACTATATTTAATACTACATTAGTACTGCATTTAATACTACCATATTACTGTGCTTTACCTCGAGGTGTCTGTCGGTTTAACCCTCAGGTGGCGTCACTGAGGCAGCAATTGGAGACACTGAGAGGAGGTGGAGGAGGTGGAGGAGGAGGGGGGGATGGAGGTAGGAGAGGAGAAGTTGCGGGAGGAGGCGCAGGAAAGGCGTGCGGCCCCGACGCCGCTTGCCGGAGCAGTCTGATGGCGTTAGAGCGAGCTCACCACCACGCCCTCCAGGAGACGCAGCGGCAACATGAGCGCCAGCACAGGGAGGCGCAGGAGGAGCACGACAGGCTGCTCCTGGAGGAGACCCGGGCCACCGCGCAAGGTGAGGGAGGGGATGAGGACGAATGGGAGGTCAGAAGTAAAAGCGAGTATAAGCGACGACGTTGTACATACGTCGACATTCAAACCTTGCCATAACCTCGTGCATCCCATAATATCTGTGCATCACTTCCTGTTTGATGTTTTGTTGTTGTTAGCAATGGAGGCCCTGAAGAAGGCTCACAAGGAGCAGCTGGAGAGGGAGGTGGAGCGCGCCACCCGGCTCTGTGGGGGCACAGGGGACTCGGTTGGCCTGCGGAACCAGCTACAGTACGTTCATCTGTCTCTGTAGTTACTTTATTGGATATCACAACAGTCCAATAAAGGTGCTCGTTATGGGGGGCAGAATAGGCAAGTGCTTGGGGTGTTGAAAGGTTCTGGCTTGGATTCCCAGTGTGCCTGTAGGTGTCCTTGAGCAAGATGCCGCCCAACCCCTGCCTGATTACATATTTAGAGTCTGCTACATTAGTAAATGTAAAGTTAAAGGCGCAAGCCTGTTTGATCATACAAATGCTAATGGAAGTGCTGGTCCCTGGTTCAGGGCGGACACCCAGGCGCTGCAGCGGGAGCTCTCAGGTCTGTCTGAGCGCTACTCCAACAAATGTCTGGAGCTCAACCGGGCCCAGCAGGATGCCGCAGAGAGGGAGAGAGAGCTGAGTCACCGGGAGAGAGACCTGGACCTGCTGCGGAAGGAGAACCAGGTGAGTTTAACTCGACCCAGTGAGACTAGGGCAGGTCGGGTCCGGGTTAGATCCAATTAACTCTAATGAACCAGGTTGGGTAGTTTTGAACGGGTTGGGTAGTTTTGAATGTGTTACGGGAGTGTTCATCTCAAAGTATATCTTCTGTCCGGTAGGACCTCAAGGCTCGGCTGGTGGAGGCGGCCAGCCGCTCACGGTCTGTGGACACAGGTCAAGGGTCAGGGGGATTCAGTCATGACAACAGAACCACCACATCCTGTGAACTGGAGGTAAGAGTCCAACGCTAACCCTGGTTGAAACGTTGGCATGATCTTAAATCTGTCTGGAAGTCTGGAAACTCCCACATTTAGCAACACAAGAGATTTCACTCGTCAACGCTGGCGTGTTCTGGAAATGAACCGGCTTACGCAACACTGCTTACCTCAGGATCACAAGGAATAAGCAAGAATATTGTTCCAGAGGGAGAGGCTAGGAAATATTACTCTTATCATCACTATATAACTATAACTATCACTATAAACATGTTTTTCAACTATACACAATATAATTTTATTTAACTTTACTACATCATATGAATATATGAATATAAACCAAAACTGCAGAGTAAGGTCAGTGGTTCTTTATAGTAACCAGACGGTTCTCCTTCAGGTCCTTGTCCAGGTGAGGGAGAAGGAGGTGGAGTACCTCCACCAGGAGATCGGATGTCTGCGCAACGAGCTGCAGGCCCTCAACACGGTGTGTGTGACAGACAGACAGACAGACAGACCGATGTAATGCCAGTGATTTTATACGTCAATAAAATGTGACTTTTGACCCTCCCTCCCAGGAGAAGCGGTCGTCATCGGAGCGGCGCAGGGAGTTGGAGGCGGAGCTTAGCAGCATGCGGGGGCGGAGCCTACGGGAGATCCAGTCCCTCAAGGAGCACCTGAAGCTGGCCCTAGCGGCCCTGCAGGAGGGACAGGTGCTGGGCAACAGCCTAGAGCACTGAGGGGTCCCTCCGGCTCACTGGGTCCCCATGCAGCCATGGACTCCAGAGAGACGGAGAGGGCCCAAAAAGTCTCAGGGGCCCCAAACAGCCAGGTGTCCAGAAAGCAAGGGAGGCTCTATAGATACCTGGCTGTCTGGGGCCCCTGAGAACCAAAGACTCAGGGGCCCCAGACATCCAGAGAGGCCAGACACTAGTGCCTTGTCATTCAGCCTGGGAGAGATGTCCACGACCCCTGAACCCGAGCCTGGGTTGTCTTCCATGTATGAATTTGCACTTTTTAGGTTTTCCTTTTTGTTTAGTATTTTTTTACTTTTGTGAGTGAAAGTAAGTCGAAAAACTGGAATATTCCCTCAAAGGAGAGAATTATCTTTATCCTGTGTAAATGATTAGAATGAACTTTTTTATTCTTTTATTCCCATCATTTGTTTTACAACATCTCTGTGTTGTGTCATTCAAATGGTTCCTACCAGTTTGGGTTTAAACGGGAATGACTACCGCATGTAATGTAACACCTCTGCAGTCAGCTCAGCCGGTACCTTTAGTACAGTCAGGGTTCCTGTTTCCAGCTTGGAAATTGACAATATTTCTGTAGAAATGGACATGCATCTGTTCCCTAACCAGGAATTCTTCCAAGCTAGTGGCAGTGGTGACCCTGGAAGAGCACAGGCATTGGAATGAGGTTTGAAGTCAAGGTGATCTGGAGATATGGGACTAAAGTAGTAGTCTACAGAGCATTAGTGAGCGCTCAATGAGCCAATGTGGATCTTGTCATTTGTGATCTGATGAGATACTTAGCTACCTGTATTGTGACCATATTTTGATATTTAATATACTGTAGAGCAGTGACTAATTGTAAATCATCTGCATTTTTTTAATCAATAAATTACTGGTTATTGGAAAAAAACGTTTTGTCACAGGCTGTCTGTTGTCCTTCATCCCATCTTATTTTTTATATTATACGGCACTTTTTGATCAGTGTAAAAAACGGTGCTATAAATAAAGCTTACAGTGAACACCAGTGCCACCTGAATGGCGGCTTTAACTTCCCTGGCTCTAGGGGGCAGCAACATGACTCTTCATATGTGTAATCCACTAACGGCACAAGAAAAACCGAGCAAGAACCAACTGAAACAACCATGGCGTCCACCGCGGCGACCCGGACCGCAGCGGGTGCGACTAGAGTCGTTAAACCGCTTTTCAGCAGGGACCTGGACGAGGCCAAGCGGAGGGCTAGAGAGCTGTACCGGGCCTGGTACCGTGAGGTCCCGAACACAGGTAGGTTACCTCGATACACGGGTCACTCACTCGACTAACACACCGAGCACCGGTGTCAAGGTCGTGTCTGTAAGGTAGGCTACATGTTGAGGTGGTGTTTATCGCTTACTTGTTTAAAACCTACAATCAAATAGTAAATGTGTATGTTGTCTGTTACATGCTGGGGAGTTAGGGATACTCAAGGTTATTTTCTGTGTTCAGTAACGAATAGCTAACCCTAACCCTACATGAAAAGCCAAACACATCGTCTCCTTCAAATGTGTATTGTGAAGACATCTGTGGCAGCTAGCGGAATGAGCTTGGCACAAATTGAAGAAGTATATTCAATCAGTGTATAATTCCATGAAAGTATGAATCATTGTGTTTCATTACCATAGAATGGGCCGTTTATAACTACATAGGGAGCGGTTCCTTTCACGGAGCTCGACATGTTTCTACCGTAGCCCTGAACGGACAAATACAAAAATGCGTTTTGGGGTAAGAGTTGTATGAAAGAGGTTGGCAGTGTTATCCCTTGGCTACGACCCAAGTGTCTGAGAAGCGTAAGACTTTACCGGACGTGGACCTCAACATCAACTGCTGGCCAGACGGAGCTCCAACTATAATGATGATTCACCCACCGTTTGACCCAATGTTAAAATCTTGTAGTGAGTGGCAGTTCGCAGGGTGGATTATGTTGTTTTTGATGTAACTTGTAGGCTTCACTCTTTTAGAGGAAGCAAGTATCCCAAACATAACTGTTGGCCTGTAGTGGTGACTGCTATAAGGATGAACGATCCATACATATAACATCAATGGATGTGTTTTACCACTATGGATGCAATTGGAGGGCTGTAGTTACCAGGCTGTTGCCTCCGCCATGTGCTACATTCTGTACAGTGACCATTGTGACAAAGATACCTTATTGTGATTGATTAGCTGATTTATTTGCAGTCTTGAGCTGTCAAAATTGACCTTGGTGTGATTCACATTATTGTTGCTTTTTCGTCGTATGGATTTCAGGATGTTTGTGTTGGCCTGCACTTCCACTGGTTTCAGTGAATAATCATGTTAATTGTAATTGAAGCTTAACTTGCAAGATGAGTTTTACATTAAAAGACTAAATAACTACATACAAAAAAAAATAGTTGTGCATAGTAGAAAAGCTGTTCAGCTTTAGTCATCTTAACAGTATTGTGTTGCTTGAGGTCCCCTTCTCATCACAAAAGATGACGCATTGTGTTTTGAGAGAAGTCTGGTTGTGAGTAATGAGGTGGCCTTGTTCCCCTGTAGTGGCCCTGTTCCAGCTGGACATCAGCACCAGGCAGGCGAAGGACAAAGTCCGGGAGATGTTCGACAAGAACAAGCACGTTACAGACCCTCGCGTCGTCGACATGCTCGTCATCAAGGTAGACGACTAAATGGAGATCCTGTTTACATTATGGATGATGATTTCCATTCATTCCCTTTTAATGTCACGTCAGCCTTCCAGCGAGACAAACCGCTTATTGTGTAAACAATGGTTTGATCAATCGTTTAGTTGTGCATTCCACATCAGCAAAATGTTGGAATAGTTGATGAATAATTCTATCACTTTCTATGGTATAGTAATACTATTACAATATTAGTAGGTGGAATCTGCCTTGACTTTGCTAACACTGATTAAATGTATATCTTGGTAACCATGGTGATGTGTCCCTCCCTCCAGGGGAAGATGGAGCTCGAGGAGACCATCAAGGTGTGGAAGCAGAAGACCCACATCATGCGCTACTTCCATGAGACGGAGAACCAGCGACCTGCCGATTTCCTTACCAGGTTCTACCAGGGTCATGACCCCTGATTATATCTTGTATCTGTTCCCTCTGCTGTTGAACTGTAAATACACACCTTGCATACAAGGACACACCGCTGTTGGGTCTCTCATTTCAACAAACGTGCCCCTCACTTAATTCCTTCTTCTTCACAAACTCAATAACCCTGCGGTTTCGTACTGAGCCACAAACTGCATTATGGGTCAAATTAGTCCTGAAATTCCAGTGTAGACTTAATGGTAAATGTCTCCTTTGTACACGCATTATTGTTCCAATTATGCAATTGTGATTGTAGGCAGCGGTGTGTAGTTTTAGATCGATACACTGATCCTCCCACTGGTACTTTCCCTTGTACTACCTCACACGAATAGTTAACTTAAACAATCACACAATGAAATAAGCAGGAGTACTTTCTTTTTAATTACACGTGTTCCCAAATGGTATTTACAGTCTCCAGTTTAGTTAAAATGTACACGAAAAATCAAGGCCAAAAGATTTTCTTGCACAACAATTATTTGCTGATCATTTCAATGTTAAAGCAAAAACAATAAATACTGTACAGCAGTAATATATACACAATAATCAACTAATTCTCATCAGTGGCACCATTAGTGGGGGAATGAGCAAGTGCGCACTATAGTGTGTATCCACAGGAATGAACGGCCGTGTACTACTACTCAAACGTATACCTTGTACAGACCGTGTACTTGTAATACCAAGTAGTTATGCTAGCAGATTGCAAAAGAAACACGAGAGATGCAGCAATATATAGGTTTCCAGTTTCTCTCCAGTACCATCATTGTGCTCCTGTTTCAAGTATTATAAAAATGTTCTTCTCGCGACATGTTAAAAAACAAGTTTTCATTAGATCATTAGGATGATGCCATTTCTACATTATAAATTAGTTAAAAACATTCTCAATAAATACTTAGGATCAAATCATTTTAAGTAAACACTTTCTTGTAAGGATGCAATAAATAATAGAAACTTTGATGGAAAATCCCTACGTACAAAATAAATACTTGCAAAGAAATGCTCAGGTCAATGTGGTAGTGTGAGCCGAGAGACTAAATGTCTATTAAGAAGTATTCACGTTTCCTTCCTGTGTTGGCGTCTTAAACAACTTCGTACCTTTTTCCGTCTCATGAGGTTGGCAGGGCAAACCTCACTGAAAAGGAAGAACAAAATGTACTTTCCATGAATCAATTGAAGTGACAAACCTTCGTACCAGCCCTGGTTCACTACTGTTGGCCGTTACCCGCAGTGTATTCCGGTGGGTCTTACCTGGGGTTTGAAGCCGAGCTGTCTGAAGAACTTGTTGAGTTCGAAGGACCTGGGATTTAAGGGGCCCCTGGGCTCAGAATCTTCCTTCAGCCTCACCATCTGCGCTTTAGACATGGCGTCCTTCAGGCTCAGCCTCTTTACCACCTGGGCCCCGGGCTCCGAGTCTAGGGTGGGCCTCGACGAAACCGTGATGTAGGACGCATCCCTCTGGGGCTCCTGGTAACTCACTGTGGGGGTCAAAGGTTACTCTGTTAAAGCCTGGTTCTCCTTGTCACCATTTGGCATTGTGAAAGTGACTTCATTCATTAATCAATGGTTAGTGAGTTAGCCAGTAAACTACAAATTACTTTTGTATTCAGCTAGCTTGTTAGACAATAAGTGATTTGCAGTCATGGTTTTTAACTTCTGTTATCAAAGCTAGGCAAGGTAGTTTATTTTACAACCAATTTTGGCACCTTCCTGGCTACCCGCGTGCACTCGTGTGTTGCATAACAGATTAAATCTGGCCTACTGTGGTTGGTTGCTCCCATTTGCCTACTCTATTTTAAGAGAATAGTGGGATTAAAATGTGAGTTCCGGAATCTGGTCAGTGCTGATGTCACAATGCACGTCATACCTGCGCCTGCCACTGCCGTGTCTGTGGTGCTAGCGAGCTGCAGGAGGATAGTGGGATACGTAGGATGGAGCAGGAACAGGTTCCTGATGAGGGGTTCTGCTGAGGCTACGCCCGGAGCCGGCTGGAGGAAAGGAGACATTACTACACGGTATGCAACCGGTAACAGCCCTGACCACACACCGTAACCAGCCCGAACTTCACACCATAACCCCCTAAATCGCACTATGAAAACCTCTGACCTAATGCCAGAACCACCTCTTACTTGGATGGTAACTATCCTAGGGCTACCTTAGGGCTAGGTACTCACTGTTGTCTTCATGGGGCCCTTCTTGGCTGTGAGTGGCTGGCTGGCCCAGAAGAGGAAAGAAGATAAGCCCATGGTGGTCTGTATGGCTGATGCCTCCAACACAAGGTGCGGACACAAAAACTCTGCCTTCCACAGAATATGGCCGCTCGCCCCGTCCACTATCTGCACCTGGAGCCGGAGAAATACAGTCACGGTCAGAACAAAGATGTCGCTGAATCAATGGTGTCAATGTAGGGGTCTGAAGCACTACACTACTGTATTAGCGGTGTTAATGTAGGGAACCGGAACCCTGTCCCACTGTCTTATTTGTGTTAAGCTAAGGGACTGGAACCACGTGTTACTATAGGGGACCAGAGACCCACCTTCCTGATACCGTTGGCTGAATGTTGGATGAAGAGGTCTGGGATCCCATCCCCGTTGAAGTGACCAGACACCGGTTGACTGGAACACATGAGGAGTTCTCTATGAGCGTCGCTCTTCTATTTTGTTGACTCACAAACTAAAACTAAACCGAACAACACAAGATTTCAAGAGTCCCCACTTCAACCCCAGATCTATCGGTCAACCTACAATTTGGTAGAGTCCATTGGATAGGCTTATCCTTACCAATAAATGTCTATTCAACTCTAACACCTGGGGATGAAATAGGGGCCCTTTAAGTAAATAACACATTAGAATCTAGCATCTAGTCCTTCACATCTCCCTGATATCCCTGTTATCCCTGTGAACCCTGGTCTGTCTGTCTCCTACCTCTGCACCCTTGCGGGTCTGTCTCTTACCCGTTGACCCCTGCTGCCAAGGTGTGCCCTATCCCTGCGCCCTACCTGTGGATGGGTGCTTCGTTGAAGGTCCAGTCCCGGCGCGCGTCGCGCTCCCGGAGTACCGACATCTTGCTGGCTCCGTACACCAGCGCCCAGTCTCCCTGTGTCCAGTTCAGGTTGGTCGCACTGTCCAGGCTGTTGTGGTTGTTACTGAACCCCACCACCAGGGGGAGAAGGAAGTTCACCTGCTCGGTCCCGCTGGGAAGGAGGGGGTGAGGATAGAGATGGGAGAGAAAGAAGGGAGTGAGGATGAAGGATTGTTTACAGAGCGAGTACAACTTTCCTTTTTCTTGAATAAGAACTACCACTTTTCTATTGACCTATAAGGGAGGTGTCCTACTGCAACTCAGTCGATCTAGGGTTTGAATCAGACAGGGTAGTTCAGCTGTGAGGCGTCAACTAGTGGGGTACCTGTAGAGGTGGAGGAGGGTGGAGGAGTTTGTCTTTCTCAGTCTCTCCCAGTCCGCTTCCTTCTGTCGCAGGGAGTCACCGAGGGGTTCTTCACCGTTGGCACGCAGGTAGATATCCCAGAGAGACACGGCCTCCACCGTACCTAGAGACCAGATGAGACCGGAGGCAGACCAGGAGATCATGTTAACGACGCTACGGACACCCGACTCACAACATTTCTTGGTAGTACTCTTTTACCATCACCACTTGGTACAGCAAGGACGTGGCGGCTTGCAATCAGTAACGGTGCTCATAACATTAAGAATGATTTACTTTACCGAGTCCAAACAGGATGTAGTACGCGCCGTGCTGGGTCTTGTGCAGCAGGGGGCCAATCAGCTTGCCCTGTGCGGTGAGGTTAAAGGTCACGGGGCGTCCGAGCTTCGCTCCGGTGAACCCTGACAGCAAGATGAGCGAAAGGTCTGACACCTGGGATATACACCACAGAAGAAGACCGTGATGTAGCGAAACCTGGATACGCACCACAGAGCCATGCCATGCAGAGAATAAAAAGTGAGTTTGTATTGTTATGTGTAAAGCGCGTTGGTCTGTTCCAGTGATCGCGCTTGCCTTGGACGTACTGCCCAATGTACATAAGTTGGTAACTACTATGTGCGAATAGAACCACTAGTGAGAGGAGTGGACCTACAGAGTACCAGCTGGGTCTGGGGGGGACCAGGTGAGGATCAGGTGGGGGCGGGCGAGACCAGATGTCTGAAGGAGGCCATGGTGGGTCTATATGGTGGGACCAGATGGTTCACCTACCTGGTCAGCAGGCAGGGTGGCCACCAGCAGGTCTGGCACTGTGTCTCCCTGGAGGTCTGGAAGCAGAATGGCCTGGGACTCGATGCTCTCCAGGGGAACTGTCCACAGCCTGCTACCTGAAGAACCAACACACAGAGCCACCCCCCCACACATCATCCACTGAACACATCTGACGTACTACCTGTCCGGTGAGTTGAATGCTAGCTTTCCCCGGGTGGGGTCACGGTGTCTCTGTACCTGTGGTCCCGTTGACGGCGCTGAGGACTTTCTTGGTGATGAGGAGGCAGACGGGCCCACTCGCCCTCTCTCTCTGGCCCACCAGGAGGGGCGCCGTCTCGGGGTAGGCTCGCAGTGCGGCGCCCCCTGCCGGGAGGGGCACTGGGTGGGCCTGGTACTGCAGGCCGCATTGGATGAACATGACCGGCTCCCCCATCGGGTGCCTCCACAGGACCTGACCGCTAGTGGCGGAGAGGGCTACCGCACTGTACACTGGGACAGACAGGGGGACAGGCAGACCGAGCACTTTTATTTAGATGTTGGGTTAAAATGTTTGATACCTTTGATTCCTATAACGTCTGGTTCAATTGGCTCTGTCCCTTTGGTTCCTATAGGGTCTGTTTAAATCAGTTCCATACCTTTGGTTCCCTGGAAGGGGTGGGTGTCGTTTGTCCGTTCGGTCTTCCCCAGCAGTACGTCTTCGACCGCATCCCCGTCCACATCCCATAACGCTAGCGCTGGTGGAGTGACACCTGGGTGGACCAATCAAAAACACATCTTGCTAATGAACAGGATCCCTGGTGGCATGGCAATCCTCTTTCTCTGAAAGGTGGCGTGTGATTGGTTACCTCCAGCCTCGCCCAGTGGCCGCTCCCACTGTGGCTGGCGCTGTCCCTTCTGGCAAGGGATGAGGAAGGCGCAGAGCAGCACCAGCAGCATGGCCACCACCAGAGGAACCAGGAAGAATGCTGCACGCACCGCGCTGCGCTCCCTCTTCCTCTTCCTGTCCGCCTGGCCGCCGCTTGGCCCAACCCCCTCTCCGCCCACACCTCCACCGCCACCGTCCTCCCCTTCTCCCCCCTCCCGCTGGTTCCAGTACTGCATGGACTTCCTCTCCTCTTCCTCCTCCTCCTCTTCCTCTGCCTCGTCTTCACTGTGGTCCAGCCTGCGGGGACGGCCCCCCTGGGGGTCCGAGGGCCCGGGGCCCAGGCAGCCAGCCCTGGCCAGGCCGTTGCGAGGGTAGTTGAGGACCAAGTCATCTTCCTCACTGTCGTCCTCGCTGTCGGCCTGGGTGAGAGGGTCGTACTCCCCTAGCTGGGACCCCTTCTTGCCTGGGAGGAAAACCCAAAGGTCAGCTACTGGAGGATTCACCTTCATTATGCCAGGTGAGCCTTAAGTGATTAAAGTCTGTTTTGCATAGTTATTTTCTATTATTATTTAAGTCAAAGTATAGATTGACAACAACAAATTACAAAGGACAGTAAAAAAAGGTATATACACAATCAGATTCCAACAAATCGGATTGAAAAAGCTTCACCAATATGATCCAAACTCCATACCAAAAGCTTTTAGCGCAAACTATGTCCTTGCAGTTTTGTCTTTTATGGGCATCCTAAAGCAAATTCCAAGTAGAAAATACCGTACACCGGTGGTAATGTTAATCATAAAAACCGCACCTTCGTTTTTTAAGTCGTATACACATTTAACAACTACATAATTATAAGTTATCATGATGAGGAAAATGTATCTGCGGTTATTATATTAATCTGACACATACAAATAAACCAAATCTGAATGACCCATTCGGAGGTCGCCAAAGTAAAATAGCGCAAAATCAAAGAGTAAGGCTAGGAATCAGAAATGAGTCTAAACATGTCGTGTTGTCTCCCCTTGTCGTTGAGGGCTACCAATAGCAAATGTAGCTGCTAACCTAGCTTACCTACGGGGTACCCCGTTTGAAAGACACTACGTAGCTTCATGACAGGTCCTGAGTAGGTTATACATGTCGAGCTACCTAAAGAAATGTGCACGTTCAAGCCCGCTTCAAATGCAGGTAACGGTCCTTCAGTGAGCAATGTTCATGTTTTCAAATACAATATAAACAACGTCGCTCTTGATATACCCATCAAATACACTAGTCTAGACAGCAAATTCTCAGAGACAGGCCAATGTTGCTAATCACAATGTAACGAAATGACTTACAGTAGAATATACATGTTTTCTATGAGACAATGTGTTGTGATAATTCCTGTCATCTAATGAAGTAGTATGAAGCGCCTCTTACCGGGGAGGTTTAGTGCCCGGGACAGCGCTGCGGCCATGATAGTCTGTTATTCGCCCACTAGTGCGGCACATGAGCGGTCAGACTGCGGCCAATGAGCTGAGCGGTGCAATACTAAACAATTATAGGTGCCTTTGTAACAGAGGAAAACAACATACCTTATTTTCCTATTCTGTTTATTTGTATTTACACATGTGATGTATTTTAACTGTGTGTCCTGATTTACATATTTTCTTTAACAAAACTCTCACTTTTTTTCTTTTTCTTTTTTAATCATAAATGAATTATTTTGGTACCCGGAGGCATCCGGGTTCGTGGCAGTGTATTTCCGCTCTCTGGGGATGAGATTTGATCGGACCAGATAACAGAAATCGCCTGAAGCGGTGAGCTGTGATCATTTGAGCACCAGAACACAATCCAGTGTAGCTGGTTTTTCGTCTGTTACACCTGCAATAAAGGAGGCTGCAGAGATTCATGACCGCATTTCTAGATCCCTATTTTGCCTGTCTTAGCCTTTTAACATGTAGGCAACCAAACTGAGCTAACGTTTAATTTCTCATTACATCACTGTTCTGTCAGTATTATTATTTTTATTTTTATTGTATTTCATATCTGAGCTTTTTGCACGACTTTTGTTCCGTTTTTTGCACTACTTGCTCGTTTTGCACTACTTAACCCCTACTATTATTATTCGTATGTTGAATGTTTGAATGTATGCACAACCACAGCAAATTCCTTATGTGAAAACTACTTGGCGAATGAAGCATTTCTGATTCTGATTCTTCTGATTTTTAACGCATAATATAAACTAGTTATGTTTCTCTAGCGGGCGTAATTAACTTTATGATTTACATTAACAATTTGCATATTTTACGTTGTTTGTGACGTTTTGTCATCGAGTTAGAAGGGTATGTTATGGCACACCACCACCCAAAAATGCATTATTTTAGTTTTAGGTAAGGGATGGTAACATCAGGCTTTATGTTCGAGTTTAAGCTCCGAGAGGCTCATGTTCAGGTTGGTGATGGAAGTGTAGATATACACCTTAGGTTAGTATCATTGCAAGAACGGGAACGACTGCTTTATTTTTACACATTTACGCATCAAATGGACAATGTTAATCCTTTTAAAAAGGTGTTTAGGTACCGTTTATATCATTAAGGTTGTCGTTAAAAAACGAGGTTTGGAAGAAAACTGTTGGCCTAAATGATGAATGACGTTTCTCTTCTGCTTGACAGTCTGACCCGTTTGTTGAATAAACAAAACACTTTTGAAAACTTTTAAAATGCCTATTTATTTCAATTCGTTTTTTATCCCACAAACAAACTTTTTACATTTTAGCCCAAGCGTTGATGGGTCAGAACAGTCGTTGCTAGCGGGGTGCTCTCCTCGCACACATTCAGCGTCTTCCACGTGCGGGCCCGCAGTGATGGCGGTCTGATCCGCTTCGAGGTGGGCTTCTGATCCGTCCCCGAGTCCGACGTCTCAACCACCACCGGTTGACGGTGTCTGCGAGAACGACCCGCCTCCTTGAAGCTGCCGTAGCTCTTCTGCTTAATGGAGGACAGGAGTTCTGCCCGTTTGGATGTCTCGGTCTCCACGGGATTTTCCCCTTGTTCTTCCTCTTGGCTGTCAGGTGGGAAGACCTTGTCCTGCCAGGCGGCGAATTCCACCGCAGCTTCGATGAGCTGGTTCGGGAAATCGGGCACTGCCACGGAGATTAAACCGATCTTCTCGCCAACGACCCCCTTCATGCTCTGATAGAGGGTCTGGACGTTGGAGATCTCGTCCAGTAGCCGTGAGGAGACCAGCCCCTGGACTCTCTGGGTCCTGCTGAGGAACCCGGCGCACAGAGGCTCGCGCTGGGGTTTCCTTTGCTTGCGGAAGGTGAGAAAGTTTGGCATTGCAACGAAATGTATTGCTTTGGTGGCGAGGAGCTTCCGTAGGATGTAAATCACGTCATAATGTTGGGAGTGCAGAGATTCTTTGAGAAAGTTCTGGATGTGGGACCAGTCTTTTAAGGCGAACCTAATCTTCATCTGCGGTATGGCAAGTTGAGTGTTATAAAAGCCATATAGCAGATACAGCCCCCCCACCCGAATCTGGTAACTGAAAGGACCGAGGAAGTATTTGGAGGCAGTCGCTAAGGCCACTCTGCAGAACCGCTTCATCTCGGCCATCCTGACTTCGCCTGCGAACATATCCGAAAAGCTCATGTTCCTCCATATGGCCGAGAAGTTCATGTATCGCACAGACTCAGTTTGCTGAAACCGAGCCAGTAGTTCCTCCACGTCCTCCGTCAGAGGCCTGTAGAAGGTGTCCGAGTACAACGGCGGTTTGCGAGGCATCAGGTGGTCAGGTGGAAATGTTTATGATATATTGGCTGTCTAGACGCGAACCGAACATTGGACTTCCAAGGTGAAAATTAATTCTGCCCTTTAAGGACTTCCAGACCTATCGTCCACCTACCTGACCTATCATGTGATTAGCACACCAGCCACTCAGGACCCCCGACCAATCACACACACACAAATTGTCTGAGCTACTGACATATCTTTGCCACTGAATGTTGATTGAACAATTGAACTCCTCTTAATTGAGCTCATACTGGCTCACCTGTCACAGCCTCAGATTGGGACGCCACCTGGCTTTATCAGTGAGGGTGTGCGGTAGTTGGCTGCAAACACTCGAGAAAACACCTGAAGATGTTAGAGAGTGCTACGACCACAAACCAGCTACGAAGAGGCAATGTCCATGGCTCCATTGTTTAAATGTTTTCGCAAGCCTGATGCCGACTTGGAATCAAGGGCCTGGCTGAAGGCATTGAATGTTTGTTCCTATCAGCATGGCAACGAAACTGGACAACATCTTAACCATCTGTGCTGGCCATGTTGTCTAGGTAGCCTAAACAATACGAGTTGGACCCGGTTAGGGTGGACCCGCGAATAACGAGAAAAACGAACTGATATTGAGTCCGGGTTCTTTGGGTTACAAGTCTTCTGAGGTTACAAGTGCGGTTTAACAGAATTTGGTTGTGGAGAGGAATCGGGTGGATAAACTGCTCAGCGCTGAGTTCCTAAAAGGACCACGGGCTATGCTCGAAGCCCGCTGAGTTATGCACACAGGACAAAGAAAAAAAACATCTTTATAGAGAGGAGGAGATGATTCCTCCTCCGGCTGTACTTTTCCACCAGGCCGATCGTGGTAGACAGTTTCTGGGGCCGGTGGGCCGATGACGAATCAGCAGGTGGCAGTGTCAGGTGGACCCGCGACCTTGGCGTTATCAGCATCGGCTGGGCAACTACCAAGTCTGTTTCCCCACTTTTATTCTCCGGGCCTCCGACATTGTCTAGCATTGTCTCATTCACTCCTAGTTACTTTTCAACAACACCGGGTTGTATTTCGACAACACTAGTTAACCTGAGGAGTCCACTGATCAGAGCGCCTCGTGAGGTTTAGAATCTTGCCTTGTAACCCTATGTGATACTTAGGTATCACACATTCTAAATTTGGATGACACGCCAATTCGTGCAGCGTTCCCGTTTTATAATTTCGCGATATCATATGATTCAGTTGTGTTTTTTGAAATGCTTTAAATTATCGAACAGCGCCCACTGGTGGCGGTGTAGTGAATCGGAAATTAATCTGCAAAGCTAACGATGTAGCAGAGGTATTCTTAATACATGTTTAAATGCAGCCCCTTACTCTTCTGATTGATAAATGACGACTGAACTAAAATGATTGAAAATTATATACTGACTACTGATGTTATGGTTTGCGTCAAGGCTTGTTGGCGTATTTTCCGAAGCAGGGGAGGTTTGCCTCTAAAAGAGACAGCTTGAGCCCAAAGGTTTTATCTCTAACAAATCCTGTTCCTGAATGAAAATAATTACCAATTGGCACACCTACGGCCCAGTGAGAGTAGTGCACAATTTTGCCGCCAGAGGGGAGTGTTTTACAAAAAAAATAAGTAAATA
>JAOTIX010000075.1:2661222-2676481 GCA_027123715.1 Gaidropsarus macrophthalmus | reverse complement strand
ATGGCCACCTTCTTCCCACAGTGAACTGAAATATTTTCTTTTAGCTGAAGCTACTTGGCTAGTGTTGTCATTTCATGAAGGAGCAGGTGCTAGAACTTTGGCTCAATGATGCTTACAGATCACTGACTGGAGGTCAAACCAGAGCCCAACCATTAAAACCACCTCTCGTTAAAAAGTGAACATGGGGTAAGAAGATACAAAACGTTACACTGGGTGGGTCAGAGGGTGTGAAAAAGTAATTGCCGTATGTAAAAAATAACTTGGAGGTAGTATGATTAGTAATAGGGAGCTATATTCAGCTATGTACAAACCTAAAATCTGACAATGTGTCCGTCTTATTACATAATGTTTATAATAATTATGGTTAACATAATCAGGATGTGGAAAGTTAACGGGGAAGGGTTGTCTTCATGAATACATCTGATAAATCTGATAAAAGTACAATGACGTCAATTCTTCTCACAAATTTCGAGCAATTCCCAGCGTCGTGTGCTTTGTAAAAAAAAAACTACAACTACCAGAAGTTTACGTCACGTTTCCAAAGTCGCACTTCCGGGTCAACGGCGTGTTGTCTGGTAAAAACATGGCGCCTGCCAAGAAGACACACGACGCTGCCGATGCCTGTATTATTCCTGGTGGATTTGCCGGTAATGATAGCTAGCGACACACACAATTCACATGTTAATCTATTAATAAAGCGTAACTTGTCAAGCAGAGCTATCATGTTATTTCCTTAACAGTAGGCGTCCAAGGGTCATCGCTTATGATTTGCTGTGATAACAATTATCCTATATGGGCGCATATGACAACATGTGTGTTATTTTCTTCCTGTTTCAGTGCTGCCCTTACAGTTCAGCGCAGAGTCGGGTACACAACACAAGTTGTATGTGAAGGAGCACCGGGTGCGAGTAGAGACCAAATCACACCGACCGCTAGACAGAACTCTGTTCGTGCTCAACATCCCTCCCTACTGCTCTCAGGTCTGTTTGTTTCTGCAAGTTGAAACGATGCAGTCTAACAGCTAGTCGTGGTTAGATGAGGTTTCATTAATACAATCTAACAAGAACACATGCTGTGATGATGTTTGAATGATACAACTTAACAACCAGACAAGATATGTAAGCAATGTGTGAAGAGTTGGATCATCTCTCAATAAGTTGGTCTTCTAAATATGTATACATTTTTCCTCTGTATGTTTGTTATGACGTTCTCTATCTGTCTATGGAGCTTTGTACTAATGTTTTTGTGTCTTTCAGAACGTGGTGAATAAGATATTCTCTCATTTCGGCAATGTCCTGTCTGTGGAGCTCAGCGACCGACCCGGTTCTGCGCCAGAGCCTGAGATCCAGGTGTCAAACCTCTTCAAACCAGCAGAGAAAATGGTGAGTGCGTTCTTCTGAATCATGGCTATTATGTTATCATTGTGATTGATTTCCGGTTTCTCAGCATCATCTCTGGTTGTTCACAGGGCTTTAAGGTGGCTTACGTTGTGTTTCGACGAGCAAAGAGCATCACATTGGCTAAATCTCACCCTCACAACGTCCCGCTACTCGTCAGTACAGAGGAGCGGCCGGTCAGCACAGGTTTAAAAAGTAAGTCAACGTTCTGATCCACTTTCCAACCAAAACACTATGACACTCTATGACATATAACATATTTTTGACTTGTCATCTTTTATGACATGAGGAAACAAATTAAATATTTTGAAAAACTATTTCAGCTTAGTTGGCGTTGAAACATTCCTGAACTCTGGTTCAACATTTAATTAGTTTTTACAGTTGTAGTCATTTATTTTAAATGATGAATTGTAGAGAATGTATAGTGTTGAAACTGTTGAGCAACAGCTTCTGCTGGGAATCCATGACACAACTTGGACAAACCACATGTAGAACTGCTTTACACTGTGGTAATGTATAACATTGAGTTAAGGGTGTATTCCCCCCAATATAGATTATAGTGTTGTCCCTGGTGATTGATTCAAATTGTATTGGTCAGAATTGTGGTTTCATGGGGCATCGTGCACATTACTACTTAAGCTTCCTAGATGGCACTAATCTCTCGGCAGCACTGTAAGGAAATGATCTTCCTTCAAAGACAAGCCAAAATGAGCATCTCACAAAGCCTAGCACCAGATATCTGTAGGTAGGGCTTCAGGCATCTTGTTCTAGGATGTCTACAAGTAGCCAACTCATTGAGCTGTCTCCAGAATGGGCCAAGCAGTACCAACAGTCCATCATCCTGCCAGAGAAGCTCCAGGAGACGGTCGACGCGTTCATGAGTGACTATGACCTGAGGAAGGAGGAGGTGAGATTGTCCATCCTCTCGTCAATACAATTTATTGCATATAAAGCTAGTGTACAGGTTTACATCCCTTTAAATGCTGGAGGTTTTCGAAAACGGCATTTGCATCATATACTTATCAACCAGGAAATGAAAGTGTCAATAACTATAGACAAACTGGTATGCGCGGCTCCTGAAAGTTTCAGCATTTGTTTGATGCATGTTCAAATCTGAAACCAGTCCTCCGACCAAGACCAGATGGAAGTTTTGCTGTGCCACGATTGGTTAACGTAAAGTGTCTCTGAAAGAGCAACCAACATCTCTACAATCACTGCCTTGTTTGTTTTTTAACTAGAAAGCAAAGGAGCAGGAGAAGGAAGCAGAGGAGCAAAAAGAGGATGAGGAGGGTTGGGTGAAGGTCACCAGAGGAAGCAAGGGCACCAAGGCCCGACCCCACACTGAGAAAGCCAATCAGAAGGCCCTGCAGAAGGAGATCAGGAAGAAGAAGAGGAAGGAGTTGTTGAACTTCTACACATGGCAGCACAGAAACACACAGAAAGAACGTGAGTTATGTTGCTGGGCTCCATGTTTTTATTGGTACAATGTTATGAGATATTGATTCAGTTGGTGATACATTTTTTGATGTTCTCTTTCAGACATTGCTGATCTCAGGAAGAAGTTTGAGGAAGATAAACAGAGGATATCGCTGCTGAGGGCACAGAGGAAATTCAGACCTTACTAGTCGAGCAGGAACACCCTCCACACCCATAACTCATACCTAGTAATATCTTGTGAGGTCATAGATGTTTTGTTTATGTTCACTTCGGAGAAACAGCCGTGGAAAGATTTATAATAAATTGAGAAGTAAATCCAAGTTAGTGTGATGTATTTAATCATTGGTTCGTTGGGGATTCTGCTGCCTGACAATCCTGCTCCCCTTTCCCATCATGGTGGCAACCCATGGTCCTCACGTAGAAGAAGATCAAGAAGACCAACAGCACCAGCAGGGCTCCTCCTTGGGCGCCCAGACCGTACATGGTCACCTGCAACACTGAGGGGGGAAGCACAGGAACACTTTACCTAGCCTTTGATGGGTACAGGGTTTTAAAGGGCTTGTGTTCTGGAGGGTTCCTGAGGTCTTACTTTTGTTCTGCGGGGTACATGGGTCATATTGGCTGGTGTCATTGTGTTCAAACAGCAGTGGTCCGAGCGAAACCAGCTGGGTCAAGTTGGCCAAGACCGCCCTCCTTCTCCGCCTCCTCCGTCCGACGTCAGAGGCTGGGGGGAACAGTCGGTTACTCACCTACACCATTCCAGATGAACATGGTCCAACTGTAACTTTGAGGTTCCTTCCCATGATGTGCAAGAAAAGACTCGTTTCCGATCAGTTTGAGGGCCGAGTGAAGACAAGGGTGTCATGAGCTCCAGGAAGTATTAGGGTGTTTTTATTTCCAGCAAGGCTTGGGTGAGGTAAAGGGACAGTTTAATTAAGGGAAAAGACATGTGGTTTCTAAGTCTGAGGAAGAGTTGAGACTCACAGGAGGTGGAGCATGGCTGTGCACACTCAGCGTCCGCTGTGCAGATTTCCACCCAGCAGTTGAAGTAAATCTGAGGGTTGCACGAAAAACCGGTGACATTTATACTGAGGTAGAAGATGAGAACCATATACTTCTATGGCAGTAGAAGACTTTTAGCTCGGCCTTTCTTCTGGTCACCAAGCTGGACCATGTGCTTCAGGGTTGGCTCCAGGATAAGTTTGCCGGAGGCTGGAGGAGCAAGCATTGAGCCTTAAATGGTGCCAGGACGAGTACCTCTTCCGCGCTGTTCTGGCTGGTCTCGGGGTCCATGAAGGCGAACGTCTTGACGCTGAACCTCCAGACCTGGGATGCAGTGCCGGCTCCTCCCTGGGGGTCCACCGGGGAGGAGCTCCACATGGGGTCCAGGAGGTTGGGGCACCTGGAGAGAGGGAGAGAGACGAGGAAGGGAGAGGAGCAGTCAACCAACAGGAGACTGAGTACCTAGACGCAAGGGAGCGCAGACACCAGCAAACAAGGTGAGAGGGGCAGAGACCAGGAAAGATACCAGCATTTCTTCTGTCAGATACCATTCGATTGACTAGTGGGAGTTCCTACTGCCTGCAGCCAACCTGGACCAGATGCTTCTCCACCCATCTTCTACTATCCTATTGTTTTATTCCCATTCTGTTCAACCTATCGTCTTAAATCCCAACTGATTTCCCTCAGGGTGAGCGAGGTGCAGCCGAGTTGGTCCCGTGCGAGCGGCTGACCCGTCGTAGAGCAGCGTCCAGGCGGAGCTGCGCGAGGTCGGGTAAGCAAAGCAGTCCCGGACCCGCAGCGAGAGGCCCGGCTCGGGGGCCGGCTGCAGGATGGACAGCTCCACGTAGACGGGGGAGCGTAGGGGGAACGCCGCGGGGAGCTGGTCCTCGCTGATGAAGGAGGAGAAGGAAGAGTCTGGAGAGAGGATGCGCCACACGTTGGGTCACGTTCAGGTTCAACTTCGGTTTATTGTTGTATGTATTTATGAAAGAGAACCACATGAAATGCATTTTGCTCCGTCACTCACATGTAGTATAACAGACAAGGAGACATATAACAGAAACAGAGTGCAAAGTGCATAGTGCAAGACAGAAAGTGCATCAGTTATTCAACAATCTGACCGCCTGTGGAAGAAAACTATTACAGAGACGTCTATACGATGACGTCTCTGTAATTGTGGTTTTTATTCCTGGTTTGTGATTCAGACAGCGCACCTGTGGCGATTCTCATCTGGACTCCGATGGTTCCCATGGTGACCAGTGGTGGTGGGCTGACAATGGTGCTGACGGAGGGCGCGGCGGCCCGCGGCTGAACGGCAGAGCTGTTGTACTCGCACTGCACCTGCAGACTGAGGACAACACCGCTGGGTCTCACACACCTGCCTGGGACACTTTGGGTGTCAACTGTTGACATCGACATGGTTACCAACTTGGGATGGTTGTGGTGTGATTACCTGCATGAGTATGCAGTATCGCCATATTTACCTCCAAGGTACTGTTGTGGTGCTAACCAGGTACATCAGTGTAACCATGGTAATCAACCCAAAGAGGCAGGGGGGGTCCCTGTGGTTACCCACCTGAAAGGGGAGTGGTCGGTCTGCAGTGACTCCACCTCTAACTCGTAGATTAGCATGTCCCCCTGCAACTAAAGAACAACAGAAAACCATGTTGTCATGGTGACATGCAGGGGGTAAACAAGGCCACTGTGAATGGAGGAGGTTGAGGTGGTGTGCCCCACCTTCATGCTAGCGCCACATTGTGTCGTGGAGAGCTTGAAGACGGCTATGTCTGCGGTCGCAACGACAGGGAGGCAGTCGGGATGACCCCTGACCCCCAGGGTGCGAGGGTCTAGCGGCGGCTCCGTCTCCGTGGCCTCCACCGAGAACACGAACTGGCCATCCATGGAACATGCTGTGGGCGGTGACGGAGATGCAGTTTCGTCCCCAGTGAGACACTGCGTGCCTCCAGATCATTACGCTGGTCTTGGCATTTAGCCAGGGTAAGAGACGTCCTGAATGCACCCTATCCAACCCAAAGCCTCCATGTTATGGCGTTGGTTGCATTATGGGTACGTGAACACCGCTCACCGTTGAGTCTGTAGAAGCAATCTTCGTCTTGGGAGTTAAAGCAGCATCCCAGACCCCCACAGGTTTCCATGGAAGCCGCCGGGGGTCCGCAGGGTATGCGCAGAGAAGGATCCACGTCACATTTCCCTGGTAAACCTGGAAACAGATCCATGATACTCAAAAATAGCTGTTGAAAGAGGCCACACATTTCAAGTTACATTCATGAGCATTTGACCACACATCAAATGACCACACACCCTTCGACCAACGCGTTGGTGTGGGCTGGGGTCGCCCCGCGTGCACCTCGGCCAGCGGGCAGCTGATGTTGACACTGATCCAGCGGTCATCTCCCACGAGCTGCACCGCGAGCGGGACGAGAAACGAGCTGCCCTGGACACACACACACACACACACACACATCTGCAAACTCTCGATCAAACACGCGCACTCAATTGCAGTAACGCACGCATGCTACCTGGATCTGGACGTAGCAGCCGTCGTAACTGCTGTAGAAGGAGACGCCGCCGTGGTTCTCTGTCGACGTTCGGACCCCACAGGGCCCCTCGGCCTCGGGGACCGGGATTTTGGCCCCTAAAGTGTCTTGAAAGAGAACAGGTTTGTATTCACTTCGACTCGACATTGTGTATTATTCGAGTCAGTGTTTAATCTGTAGTTAATTATAGTCAAACGTCAACATTCACTTTCGTTGTCATCCCTTCACCTACTTGACAACGCTCTGTTGTGTTGGGGAAAAATAACCCGAAGAGCACGACACATGATAAGAAACACACCACATGAAACATATACATGATAATACATCACACCATTAACTAAGTAGTAAACACACCACCTACAACGTATACAACACGTCGTTAACCCTTGCTTGAACCAACACAGGGGTAACTAGCCATCCTCCCATTTCCAGGCCCGAACCGAAGGATAATTAAATCTCAGACAGTACACTACACATTCGCAAGCCCTGGCGCCAGTCTACTGATAACATAGCACCCATAACTCCCGGGGAACCCCGCGCACCTGGTGAGAAGAGACAGAGAGCATTCATAAATTGTATCAGGGACCAGAGACTCAAGGCCAAGATGTGCACTCAGACTCAGAGACACACACAAACACCTACCCTAAGCGCACACACCTCGAAGGGAGGAGAAACACAGCATAAAAGACTTGAATCGAATATTTCTAAGACAGACTTAGAAATATTCGATCGCTCACGCTTTGCAAACCTGTATTACTTTTACTATTTTACTTAATAAATGAGGCCCTCGTGCTGATAAACTTGATTACCTCTCCGTCTCATTTTCTCTGGTCAAGTAACTAGACAGACTGATTTTTTCCCCAACAGTTGGTAGGTGAAATATTTATTACCTTTCACGTGTACGTTATTCCTGACCAAAGGTCCGAACACAGCCCGGATCCTGCGGCTGAAGCACGCGACCTTGGGAAGAGCCTCCCGAGCCGCGTGCTCGCGCGGAGACAGACACCAAACTCCCACACCCAACAGTAGCACTGACATTTGTAACGAGCAATATTTCATTTTGTCAATATTTTACAGTAAGGAAGTGATTCGTTGCTCGACTGTTTATCCAGTCTATACATAAAGCAGTTGTCAAGTGACGGCTTCAATTAGCGTTAATTGGTTAAAGGCTCATGCACCGGATACCGCCCTTCCCTTAATCAAGGGTATTTATTATTGCCTATTGAGATGGAAACTTATAACGAAAGAGTTAAACCATTCTACAAATTAAAAGAAGTTAATATTTTTATGAAATGTACGTGTGTTTACTTATCCTGAGGGATATAGAAAGAAATGCGTATTTGTATGTCGCTCTCCCCAAGGGCCATGAGGACCAACCTGCCAAATTGTGACGTAGGCTACCCGCTCCTTTCCCAATCTGATTGTTATAAAAACAGGACAAACGAAACAACTCCTGATACATTTACAAACATTAAATAAAAACATTTATAAAATTCATATTTATTTGCAATGCTATTTAATTTAAAAATAAATGCTTCGTTTACATATCTGTAAACGTGTTGGGCCTCAGAACGATAACGAACGTGTCACAAGACGGGAAAACAGCTGACGCGGTGACGTCAGCTTGTTGACGGCGTTTCGGGCTCGAGAAGGAGCGCCACAGTAAACAACATGTCGCTGAATCGGAACCACTCGCAGAACGGCGGAGTGCTAATACACAATGGAGAAAGGTAGGCAGCTCCTACCATTGAGACCGGATGGCTGTTTAGCGAGTATCCTATAGCTTTCCTACATTCAGTATAAACATGTGATATGAACTGCCTTCAGGTTAGCTTCATGCTAGCGCAAGTTGTCATTGGCAGGCCGTTCACGTCACACCTAAACTTGTGACAGACGAGGGTCCCAGACCGGCTGGAGAGCCTCATGTTAAGTTTAATAAGTTTGTTGATGGTGGTGGGGCTGCTTTGTGACGAATAGAATAGTCGACGGTAAACAGAATGAAGAAGTTGGGCAACGGGTGTTTTCCATGTTGTCATAATGTCAACACACACACACACACACACACACACACACACACACACACACACACACACACACATTTCCAGAGATAAGATAGGGCTTTGTCACTCAAGGGTATTTAAGGGTACAAAAAACATCTCCTGCACCAGTTTCGTTTTTGTCCGAGTGATTTTATCATTAAAAGCCATTTCCATGTAGAGATCATACACACATCCTATTTCAAGTATCAGTACATTCCTTCTGTCTCTGTCTAAAAACACAACACCAGGGGTGTTAGGGATGTTACAAAACACATCATTGTGGCGTAATGAATGTTTTCTGGAGCTACATCCTTAACAGTGCTAGCAGTAAGGTCAACAATTCAGTCGTGGCATGCAGTATACGGTCCTTTGTACATAGTGCAGCCATTAACAATATGGGCAACTGATTCGAGGTGATGGTCAGAGTTTGAGTGCATTATACAGGGTGGATGGTGGGACACACATACACACACTCCAAAATAGCCACATGTTTGTTGTATGTATTGGTGCCTTTTCGGGCCTAAAGTCCATTTTCAAATTAAACAAAATACTCTATTTCTTTCCTTCATCTCCTGTTCTCCGCCTCAGTGTTTTGAGGGAGTGTAAAAGTGTGGAGCTATCCTTCAGCGATGTCAGCACCAAGACTGATCTCCTCAAGGGGACCAAGAAGGGTTCTGTGTACCTCACACCATACAGGGTAAGCTAATGATAACCATCTTCTTAACTCACGACAGGGTAAGCTAACACTAAACCTTTCATGATCTCTCTCCAAGGGTAATGCTAATGCTAACTCTCTCATCAACTAAATAAATCATGAGCTAACTCTAATGCTCTCATTGACTCCCACTGTACAGGGTAATCATACGCTAGCTCTCATTAACTCACATGTCATGGTCCACTAACACTAGCGCTGTCATTAAATCCCACTCTACAGTGAGGGTTGATGACACTGCTAATCTAGTGTTGAATAGAATGTGTAGTGGCGTTTTCTCTTTTTTCCCATCCCCCACAATCGCGCCTGTATTACTAACATTTGGAAATGTATTCCAAACGTTACATAATTTTGAAACCACCTGTTTGCTTAGTGATATTCGGATCAAGGCCTACTCACTTCACATGTGTTCGGAAACTAGTCGGCCGATTCTTATACTTCTAACATTATGTGTTTTGTTGTCATCAACAACAAACCTGTATGTTACCATCCTTCCAGCTGGTGTTTGTGTCCAGCAACAAGGACTGCCTGGGCTCCTGCATGTTCCCCTACTACCTGATGAAGGGCTGCAGCATAGAGCAGCCCGTCTTCTCAGCAAACTTCATCAAGGGGACTGTGTCGGCTGAACCAGGCGGTGAGTCCCCCCTCTTCCTCACTATGTGCTCCTCCTCCCTCTTCTCTCTACTTTATAAAACAGACGTGTTTATATTATTTCAGATATTGTCATTCGGAAGCTGGTACGGCTAGGGCATTCAATAGTCTTGAATTTCTATTTCTGTTAAAGAATGTAAAATAGCGATTTTTTTTTCTCGAGGAACGTTTAATTTCAGTGATTTAAAGGGACTACTTTGTGTGTGATGTGCCAGGTGGCTGGGAGGGCCGAGCCAGCTTCAAGATGGTTTTCACCAGCGGAGGAGCCATCGACCTGGGCCAGCAACTCTTCAAACTGGCCACCAACGGTGGGTACCTCCGGGTGGTGCTAGACCTGACTCATGGACCTAGACCTGGTCCTGCTCCTCAGAGAACCGATTCTGGATTCTGTGATTCTGTAATGATTTCTTCAGTCATTCTGTTACACCTTACTGTTTTGTAACCCAAAGGCATTGACTTTGAATACCCAGACTTGAAGAGCAGGTAGGTATTCGACAGAATAGAGTGAGGTCGATGGAGGGAAGTGGGACTGTGTGTGTGTGTGTGTGTGTGTGTGTGTGTGTGTATACCCATGTATGATGCGTTCCTGTATGACATATTGTCTTATTGTTTCCCACTATTGGGGTACATGTATTTCTCTTTAAAAAAAACAAGTGAGGTCATAAGGAGCGGGTAGGGGTTAGGGTGCATACTGCTCTAGGATTCCCTCAGGCTGGGCTGCAGAGGTTGGGCTTTGGACCCAGAGCATTTGGACGAACCACCAGTCTCCTCTAACATTCTGCGGTTCTGTGCATTTCAGCATCCCGCCCCCCCGCGGCACAACCCGGCGGCCCGTCATTTGGCTACCCATCCCCTGGCGGCATGAACGGCTTCCCCACCCAACCTCCAGGCTACGCCTTCCCCCCCGCGCCCCAGCACAATGGGTTCTACCAACCACCACCCCCTCAACAGAATGGATTCTACCAACCTCCACCCCCTCAACAGAATGGGTTCTACCAGGCTCCGCCCCCTCAGCCCAATGGGTTCTACCAGGCTCCGCCCCCTGGGAACATGGGCTACCCCTTCCCCACCACTGCTGCAGGTACACTGCTCCTCATTGATTAGTCATGTCTGGATGTGATGTATGTTATGCTGACACTCACAATATTAAGTTGTTCTTGTCGTTCTTGTTGTTCTTGTCTTGTTAAAACATCATACTAAGCGTAGGGCACCCAAGTGCCTGGGGGGGGCACCCAAAAAATCTGTCTCATAAAATCATCATCATAATAATAATCATAACAACGCATTATATTTAAAGTGAACATGTGTAAAACGTGGGGGGCGGGCGTGGCACCACAGTGCATTTGTGCTTAGGGCACCCTATTGGCTAGTGCCGGCACTGATACTAAGATTGGATTGTAACCTAATAATATCTTACTAATTACATATAATGTTAATAATAAGTAATATGGTACTACTGAGTAATAATACCACATGTGCTGCTACTAATCCTAGTTAGTACAAGTAAATGGTAATACCTGTATTACTAATATTCATACTACTAATCATAGAACTAGTAGCCTGTATGACTACTAAATGTAGGACTAGTAGTTGATGATATTGCCGGCATTACCGCTAATTATAGCAGTGCTAGTAGTCAATTGTACTGCCTGTATTATTGTACTATTAATAAGTTGATAATAGTGCTAATAGATACTGACATGATTATTACTAATCATAGTACTACTCCTAGCCATTGATGGTTCTGCCTGTATTATTACCAGTCAGTATCACTGCTAAAGGCCGGGATATACCTCTCCGTACGCCCTATACGTAATCCGTCTGCGTGACTACGCAGACCCCTCGAGCCTTCGCAGTTCTCCGTCGGCAAAGTAAACAAACAGGTTTGACGTTCACAGTCGCTTGATGCGTGCATACAGCCGATTGTAATTAAAAAGGAATAAAATTGATAATTAAATATTGCTTTAAATGTAAATAACAAACTATTTACAAAGTAGTTCAATTTGCCAGTTGTAGTCAAACCGAAAAGTAATTCCGGAAATGACGTTGTTAGAGGACCAATCACAGCCCTTGCCGTCTCCGATTCCCCTCGACGGAGTGACGGACAGTTAAAAAATATGGGATGCGCCCGTAGAGTACGGAGAGGGTCTCCGAGAGGGTCTCCGTACTACGCAGAGGGCGTTCCCTGCCCGCGTACAGCACTTTACGGAGAAGTATAAACCAGGCTTCACAGTTCTACCTGTGTGTTCCAGGTGTGTACCCCTCTGCTCCGGCCTACATGCCCCCTCCCCCCGCCTACCCTGGACCCCCCCAGGGCTGGAGCGCCCCCCCGACCGCACCTGGTGAGTACCCGTCCGTCTGTCCATCCCTCTCCTTCCTCTCAGATGATGTGACAACAAAACGGGAAATCTCAAGCTCTCTCTGTCTCTCTCTCTTCTCCCTCTTAGGGAATCCTAAAGCAGCGGAGGCGGCTGGCCGGGCTTACTACAACCCCACGGACCCCCACCATGTCTACATGCCCATGGTAACACGGATATCCTTTATATATATATATATATATATTAGGGCTGTCAACGAATATTCAAAATTCGAATATATATATTCGAATAGTTTTTAGGTGGATTCGAAGGTGAAAATGTATATTCGAATGTGAGCGAGAGAGAGAGAAAGAGAGAGAAAGAGAGAGCGACTGATCAAGCGATAGCGAGGTCTGCGGTCGTGGCCATAATATGTTTAAACTTAAATAAACAACCTATACAAATAGTTATGTCTCGTTGGCGTTTTCACGCATGCCTCATTTGGGCCGGACCTTCAGACTTTTCAGTTTGGTCCGAACCAAAATTGTAGGTGAGAAAAGTGCCACGGTCTGGATCAAAAGACCAACATTTGGTCCGACCTAAAGAGGTGGTCTCGGTCTGTACTCACTCCGAAACCATACTGTTCAACATTTTTACTTTTTTGTACCTTGGACTTGCAGGGATTTCTTTGAGGTGTCCAGGAAAGTGATGACCCATGTTTGAGTTTTTCTGTAATGATTGAAAGTAATGAGTACTAGGGACTGACTCTGGTTTGTGTTTCTTTCAGGAGCACCCTCCTCCCTACGCCCCCTACCCCGGAGCACCAGAGAAGAAGAATAATTAACCTAATCAGAGTCTGCTGTTTTCCTGCACTTTCTCTCCCCAACGGACCCTCTAGAGTGAGCTCCTTCCAGTGGTGACCGTCTGTAGGCCTCTGTAGTGCAGACATGCTGTGGTGTGACCAAAAAAAGAGGTGGGGGGGACCTCAGCGATATTTCAGACACTACAATGATGGGCCGACTTCCCTCCTAAACTTTCCATAGTCATGCATAGCATTGAGGTTTGGGGATGACTTTTTCCAAGTGTTCTTCAACTTTCAATGAGAATGTTTGGTTGTTTTGCCGAGAGCTTCTTTATCCGCTAGTTTAAAGTGGTGCGGAAAATATGAAGTGTATTTTTAAACAAACTGCTCGGCTTTCATAGCAGATAGTTACAGCTTATTAACACAAACTATACCACAACCAGCAGCCTATGTTACATTAATCAATGTGTGTGATGATGCGCGAGTGTGTGTGTGTGTGCGTGTGTGTCCTCTATTGTATTCATGTATGCACAGCCTGGCTGTAACCAGAACTGTCCACTCTGTAATTACACTCCTTGGGGTCACGACCCCACTCAGTGCTACTCTGTTTCAGCCGTGTTCCACCTCTGAGACCACGTCAGTTAGTTTATTCCCCTTATTGCCCGATGGAGGTAACTGACGGAGCCAGTCTCTGGGGACTCCCATTTTGGATCTTGGCTTGCCTGAAGGATTACAATACCCAATAGCTTGTTTGTATTTCCAATTCCTTTTCTTGATATTGTTTAAACGTTATAATAAATGAATAGTAGTTTCCACTGGTGTTGGGTTTATGTATAGCTGTGAATGTTTGAACGAGCAAAATATTTAACAATCGCAATATTGGAAAAAAACAGACTCGCCTTTGAATACTAACGATATATTTATTCAGTGAATGGCTATTATATTCTCACAAATATCTATATTTTCACAGAAAATCACACACTATACAAAGTATTCCATAACACGGTTTCATCATAAGAATGGTAATAAATAACATTTTCAGTACAAAGTATTCACCAGTAACTGCTTTTGATTTTCATAAACATAGAAGCCAGTTACATACGACACACTTAACATCTTCACACCTGGCTATGGCTCACCTCCTAGTTTTCAGTTTAGTTTTTGTGCATAACTAATTTGTGCTTCGATCAAATGAGTGATGCAATGTCGCATGATAGGATGGGTTCAAAAGCCTAATACATGTGTTACCTCGAGATACAAACCGCTACGACGGTACGTAGTATGTTTCTGAGTGTGTCCGGACCGACCAGGTCTTGTTATCAGGTCTGGATGTTCTGTGAACTCTATACTCTGCCCCTCAAACCTGCAGCACCTAAGGGCTAACCTCACCCCCTTAGCCTGAAATATGACCTGTTGCACCTGGTTAGGTCCAGTCGGTAACCAGACCTTTAGCTTTACTGTCTCCAGGAGGACTGCTCCAGGCGGGCTGAATCAATGTATTTTTTGCCTATTGACAGATTTTCAGGGTCTAAACCACAAAGAGAACTAACTAAATTCTACCACCTTCCTAAACCTGCACTCTCTAAGGCGTCATCTAAGTGAAGAAATACTTTTGAGGGAAAGAAAAACACCATTTGTAAAGTATATTTTAGGTTGATCCCAAAGCTAATCTCATCTGGGAAGTGCACTGGGTGAACTGGTGTGGATGTGTGGAGGTCGGTGCAGCCCAGATGTTTAAAGACTTCTCCCACCAGTGGGCTGTGGCATGTCTGGGCATCGTGGAGAACATCGGCCCTCCATCTTCCAGGAACCTTAATATTCCCTCTACCCAACCAGCATCCAGGCCCAGAAGACTGTCGGGTGGGGCGTGTGAGGGGAAGGCGTCGGGCACAGGACGGAGGACCGGAGGTGTGATGGTTTCTTGCGGGGAACCCCTACGGCTCCTCCTGCAGGAACCACACCTCGTTGCGCCGCCCGTAGGGTTTGATTGGCACGTCGTAGCTGCAGCAGAAGTACTGCTTGCGCTGGTACGGGGCGGTCTCCCCCAGCGTGCGCGTCAGACGCAGGGCCTCGGCCCGGTACTCAGGCTCCCCAGCGAAACCTCCGAACTGACTGGAAACGGGAATCAGGAAGGTGAGTCTTACGTCAATCGGTGAATGGGTGGCCTAAGCCTGGTTTATACTTCTCCATAAAGTGCTGTACGCGGACAGGGAACGCCCTCTGCGTAGTACGGAGACCCTCTCGGAGACCCTCTCCGTACTCTACGGGTGCATCCCATATTTTTTAACTATCTGTCACTCCGTCGAGGGAAATCGGAAACGGCAAGGGCTGTGATTGGTCCTCTAAAAACGTTATTTCCGAAAT
>JAOTIX010000075.1:2589132-2603137 GCA_027123715.1 Gaidropsarus macrophthalmus | reverse complement strand
TGTGTGTGTGTGTGTGTGTGTGTGTGTGTGTAGATGGAGGCTACTTTCTGTGTGTGCATAAGACACTGCAGTGCATTAGATTGCCACCCAGCTCAATGAATGAGGGGCAGAGGCCAGACCATAATAATCCATGTGTGAGGGGGTCTGGCGTGCCCCCCCCTGGCCTACTGTGAGACCATACTAACTCAAAACCAAACATGCATTCAGCGAGTGAACAGCCTGTTAATAGCACGTATGTTTGTGATTGTCTTATGTTAACATGATGTCCAACAGAAGTAAGCACTTGGCTTCACAGATCCACATATGTAACACACATGTTACCTACATGTAACAATGCAGACACCCCTCAGTCTATTCGAACACATTGCACCAGCCATCTTCCCCTCAAAAAGATGAGTCGATATTTTATGTTTTCATGTATTTTAACGTCTTGGCTCTTTGTAATCTCTTCAGCAACGGCGCCTTTGTACTGCGTGACTCAATCAATCCACTTTCACTTGAGATCAGTTGAGAACAAAGACTCGTCTGAAGACACGTCCGAGACTCACACACACACACACACGCACCGCAAAACATCATACACACCGCACCACATCATACACACAAACCCTGCCCGCACATAATCCGCAACGTCCACAGGCCTATACAATATCATAATTAAACGGAATAAATAGATGGGAATCAATGAAAGGGAAAGAGTAGCGAGAGGGAGGGGAGGTTATGGGTGTGATGGAGAGGGGGTGCGGGAGGGGAATAGGAGTCTATGCATTCTCAAGGCGGTCTTTCTGTTGCAAGAAAAAAACAGTACCCTAACAGGGAAACGATTTGGCCGTGCCTCTGATGAAGGCATGGGATTGCAAATGGGATTTCATTTGGCGGACGTCTGAGAGATGCATGTGTGAGTGGCGGCTCACAGGGCGGCGGTGTGTTCGGTGTTAGTGGGTGCTCCGCGGATTCACCTCCACTGTGTGTGAAAGGAGAGAGAGAGAGAGGAGAGGGGGGCGGGGGGTGTATGGACCTCGCTGCCTACGGGACCCACAGGCAACCCCCGATTGTGTTCCGCTCCCATCATCATTTCTGGAGGTGAAGACAAAAGAAAAGGGGGTAGAAAAGAGCAGAAGAAAGGGGCCTGAGATTCGGGTTGTCGTGACGGGGCCCCCCGACTTCACCGCCGCTGGCCGGGGTTGTCCTGACGCCGGGGAGAGAGAGGGGAAGGCGGCGTGGAGCCGACTCCAGACCGGGGTTCCAGCCGTTCACCCTCTGAGGGCCCGTTGAGAGCCACAGTCTCAGGTATGCGTCCGGGATAAACCGAGCTAGCCTGGGTTGGCTCGTCTGCGTGTGCCGCTAGTAGACGTGTTGGTGTCAGGAGGAAAGGCTCCTGTTGTTCGCAGCATCCGTAGCGTTTCTATTATTAAACGTGATATGCTAACCCGGTTAAAACTGGCCCCCGATCTGCAGCGGGGAAA
Source organism: Gaidropsarus macrophthalmus (assembly GCA_027123715.1). NCBI lineage: Eukaryota > Metazoa > Chordata > Actinopteri > Gadiformes > Gaidropsaridae > Gaidropsarus > Gaidropsarus macrophthalmus. The sequence continues at coordinate 2,601,671 of JAOTIX010000075.1, read as the reverse complement.
ACATCTGCACCTAATCACCTATTTTCACTCGCTGAGCTAATGCTGCTGTGCTCGTCATCCTAGCCTCTTATGATAATCTGCTTGTGTTTTGTTCACTAATGCGTCTCCTGTCAGCAAGCTAAACCAGGCTAGGTGGTAATGGAAGCTAACTAGCCGGATAGCCGCAGTTAATTAGCAGCGGATAATAAGACGTCTTGGCTAACGCTACCAAGCTAAGGCAGACCCATAGCTCGGCGGCTAATTGCGTTTTATATGCCGAATCTAAGACTAAACATCTCATTTCGCTATTATAGCAACGGACAAACCACAACACATGCAAGAACTTTGTAGCATATTTGAGTGCTTTTCTTTGACCAAATTAGAAAAGAGTCCGTGTGTATATTTATCTCTGGACTATCCACTAAATATGACCCGCCTGCTTATGCAGTGGTTTAATGACATGATTAAATGGTTTTATTTTGTGTGAGGTGTGTATTGTGAATACGGTCGTCTGGTTGTACTTCAGCTGTTATAGATATTTGGGGATGGAAACCCCCGGATAGATCCACTGGATCGGTCCCCAGATGTGTTCACTCAGACCTGATGTGTTTTCTTGACTGAGGACATTCTGCTGTAAGGTTGGCAGCTTTCAGTAGTCCTGCTTTAGAGACATTCAATTAATCTCAATCTAGTATGATTCATAAAAAGTCTTGGGTGGCAATGATCCCAGCAAATGTGAGGATGTATGTTTGAATTCGTATGAGTGAATTATGAATGCATTTTACTAAACCTCACTCGATTTATGGAGCCAATTCGTAAACAAAACAGTTTTGTATAAGACTAAAGACCCCATGAAGTTAAAAGTATGGTAACTTATTTTATTGGAACTTTTGATTGAACATCATATTTAAAGTATTGATTTATATTGCAATGCAAGAACAGAGCCCTTGTCTTGGCTATCCTGTCCACATGAGAACACAGCATCAGCCAATCTCAAATATACATCAAGACATTATTCCCCTCATATTAACAACAGTACTGATCCACATATAAACAGTGTACTGCAAAGAACACAATCATCTACTAAATAAACACAAACATCTAGCAAAAACACAATTATCTTGTTGGCAACAAAAGCATCTAGTAAACAACACAACCACTACCTACACAGATGATCACAGAGAGCTTACTGCACACAACCCATCTTAGTAGGGAACAACACAAAAGTCCTGAACAGGAAGCTTACAACAGACCCTCTAGTAAACAACAACAAGCCTATAGTAACAACAGACCTCGAGTAAATAATGAGTCAAAAACAGACCTTCAGTCAACAACAGGCATCATGTAAACAATAGCTTTTTAATAAACAGAAACCTTAATAAACAAAACGTAAAAAACCTCTGGCAAACCAAATAGATAATAGATCAGTAAAGTCCACAGATCTCTACTTAACAACGTAAAACTCGAGTTATCAATGCAAAGCAAATCTAACAAGGCCACTGTATATTGGCTGCTGAAGCTGAATTTCACTACACCGGAAAATAAATGTATGTATGTACCTACAGTTATACAAAGAAATTCAAGGTTAATACGATGTGTATTCAGCATTCACATTGCAAATCTCTGCCTTCTGAAAATAGGTCTACTTTTAAATTGTAAACGTTTTGTAATATTACCTACTATTTTTAAAGATATTTTGATGAAGGAAATTCCATCGATCATGGCAAATATAGGAATATATTACTGTTAAAGTAAAATACTTAAATTAATAGAACTATTGTCAGCTGGTGAAGTATCAGCGCTAGACTGGAGGTCTTTTGGGAAATATATACTGACGGAGGAAGTCACCAGAGCCTAATGTAATTACACCATCAACTATTTCATAATTAACGCAGGCCCCACTACGGCGAAATGAACTGAGGATATCATTTCGGTAACAAACATGTATGTATACATTTGTCTTCAGTTGTCCACACACGTTTGATCAAATGGACTCCTAAGCAAAGGAAAATTGTAATTCAGACAAATGTCTCCTAAACCATGGGTAATTTGGATAAAGAAACATGCTTGTGTTTTTCCAAGCGTGACTTGATTTGGTTGGGTGGTTGTTCTTTGTGTGTTTTCAGCGTTGTGTGGACCGTTCCGGCCAGCTCTGGGAAGATGAATCCTACTGCCCGCAGAGACTGGAGAAAGAGAGAGAAACCACAGCATAAACTCCCTAAACTAAAGCAGAGCTGAAAAGAAGATTGTGGACTTCTAGGATATCGATGACATGGAGTTACGAAGCAGAAGTGAAGCCAACAGTCAGAAGGTCGATCGATGCTTTAGATCCTGAAGAGCACAGAGAAGAAGCAAATGGTCAGCCGACAGAGATCAAAGACTGCTACCGCCCCAACATATTGTTCACCTGTCAAACTAGTATTAGGACAGTAATGACCAGTGGAAGAGGCATCTCTGAAGGTTTAAGACAGATGAAGATACCCATGGAGTGTGTTCCTCTAGGATTTTCCGATAGACGTATTCAGCTTTGTGACTGCTTGTCTGTAATGTCCTCATCTCACCGTGGCCACAAACAGCGCTACAGAGCGCAGTGATGCCTGGAGCGTTCGCTGCTGCAGGATGCTGTCGTAAGAGCTAAAGGAACCTTTTCATTTTGCACGTGGGTTAGCGATTCCCACCTTCTCTTCGAGTCGCAACCCTTTCTCCTTCACGACACTACAGACAGGATAATCCATTTGAGAACGTTACTCCTTGAGCATTGAACATCTCAGCTGGTTTCGATATTTTTGTGCCAAACTGCTTCGGCAACATGTGAACAGCAAGCTCATCCGTGTATCTTGTATGTTTTCTGCCGATGGAACACATTTTTGTAGTTACTCATGCACATATAGATTTTGATCAGTTTCCCCCGATATGAGGATCTATCTTGTCAGGCCTTATTGAAGGTCAGAGAAAAAAAACAGTTGAGCTGCCTTGATCCTTGAATGGTCTGTGTAGACCTGAACGTTGACTCTTTGCTGCTATAAGTGAATATTACCATGATGTGTTCATCTGCCTCCACTGTTTCACAGAAGAGATTTCATCGCTCCACCATCAAATTTTAGACTGCCATTTTATTTTCCTTTTTGCACAGAAGGACTCCCTGCCTTTACTATTGACTTTTCCCCCCCCTGGAAAAAGCTAGAAAAATGCAACACTTTCCAAACAGCCCAGCACCTCCTTCTCTGCCTCCTGGCTTCAGCGGGAGGAGCAGCGGAGGCCCTACTTACCCTCCTCAACCAGCAGATCCCCACATCTCCCCCCGCATGGCGGAGGACTACACAGCCATGCAGCAGGCAAGCCTTCATCGAGGACACCCCCACCCTAGCCAAGCCTCCCACATGCTGGCATACAGCGGCCGAGCCAGAGGGGTCGGGGACTCTCCTACCCCCCAGGCTAACCTCCACAGCAGTGCAGGTAGCAGCGGCGGCAATCCATACCGCAAGGAAGCCATGGATTACTATTTCTCGATGGGCGGAAAGGAACGACATAGGAGGGGTGGGGTTATGGGCTACGGGGCAGGCTTTGGCTACCCTGGCGTTGATGGACATGTACCTCAGCAGTACCGCCACGCCGCCGCTGGCTCGGCACAGTCACCTGGCATGATGTCGCCCTACCCAGTGGACTACGGTGCCACGGCTGGTTCTGGGGGCGAGGGGCGTGCATTCTCTCCCTCGCACCAGTACAGTTTGAGCCAGAACCCTGCTGCTATGCAGCTCCGCCAGCAAGGCCAGGGATACCAGTCTGCACACCATGGGCAGCAGCATAGGAACTATCCCCAAGCCGCTCACCGAATGACTCCACAGTACCCGCATTACTCCCCACAGGGAAGCACTCCTTCGGGCTCGTCGGGAATGTATAGCCCCCCTCCTCAGCGCTACCATGACGGAACTGGCACCGCTGGGTTCGATCCTAAAGTCAACAGCTCCCCAGGTGTCTCCTCCAGCGCCAACTCGGCGAGTTCAGCGTCGGCTGCCCCAAATAACGTTGCGCACATGGAAAACGTGCAGCAGGGTTACCACGCCTCCCCCTACCCTGGCTACTCCCCACAGAGTCACTCGCTCCACAAGCAAGCCTCTCTACAGCACCGCAGCGCCCAGCATGGCCTCGCCGCTGGCTATGACCCTCCTGTCAAGATGCAGCCGCACGGTCCGTCCAACGCCTCGCTGTATGCTAAACATCACCAGGCCTCCAACCCTAATATACCTCACACAGTGTCACAAGAAATAGCCAAATCCCCAATGCAGACCAACGCTCAGCAGAATCCAATCAACCAAAACTTCAGCCCTGTGTCCAATCCGTCTCCAGCAGCCTCTGCAGTGCAGTCTCCCAACTGTAGCTCCTCCCCTTCCCCTCTAATGGGTGTCTCGGAGGCCCACGGGAACCCTGCGGGCCATCCTCCTGCCCACCCTATCGTGCCCCCCCGGGGAGGTCATGGCCAGGGGAGGGCATTGCAGACCGTGCCTCAGCTCAGCCCAACGCCCAACTCCAACAGCAGCATCAGCAGCTGCGGTAGCAGTGGCGGCCACAAGGCTCAGGGCATGAATGCAGCGATGGCGGGTGGGCACTCCTCAACTAGTCGCAGCCGAATGGGCGCAGGTATGGGAGACCGATCGCGTGAAGATGGCTCTGCGATGTACTCGTCTTCGGTGGAGAAAATGCAAGACGCTGGCCTTAACAGTCTGAATGCCTTGACCTCCCAAGTAGCCAACTTACCGAACACCGTGCAACACATGCTGCTCACTGACACGGTGTTCTCACAGAAGAAGGGCAAAGATGGCGGACAGATGCAGCAACAGCAGCAGGCTGCACATGCCATTCCCCAAATGCAGCAACGGAGTCGTAATGCCAGTGCGGCTTCAAGCACCAGCACGGTCAGAGAAGGAAGTGGTGGAGGCGGTGGTGAAGGCTCAGAGGCCGGGGCTGATGAAGACTCTGTTGTGTTGTCAGAGCGGATGCCATCGGTCACCAAGGTGGAGCGAGAGGAGCAATGCTCGGAGGGAGAACAACGGCGAGCCAGGCAGATGAGTGGCGCAAGCAGTGGTTCTGAAACCGCCGGCTTCTGCCCGCCTTCTCACAGTCTTAACCAATCCCAGGCAGGCCAGGTGCCTCATGATAAAACAACAGGCATCTCGAGGCAAATGACAAAGCAAGCAGGGTTTTCTGAGATGAAACCAAGTGAAGCCTGCACTCCCTCTTCGTCTCCGTCTGTATGCCCCTCAACAGCCGAATCTGGACAACACTATTCCACTGCCCCAGCTCCTCGAACTCACTCCTCACTTTGTGATGATCCTCCTCCTAAACCAAACTGTCGACCAGAGCCAACACATGGAGATAACCGATATGGCCACAGGAAGATGATGGAAGTGAAAAAGGAGTTGATTAAGAGTGAGAGTGGAGGTTTGGTTAAAACGAGAGATAAAGGAGACAATCAAATGCAAGGCAAAGGGGATGGAAACCTCCTGCAGGATGGTCGAGACAAGGAAAACCGATTAAACAGTGGCTCTAGTGGACACAGTAATGAGCGTGAAGGACCACAGAAGATGTCTGAGGAGCAGCAAAACGCCAGCACTGTGGGCGTCATTGTTTCATCCCGACCTGAAGGAGGTCACCCAGAAAAGACCAAGGGTCTTCAGGAACCTAGTGGTGAGGAAAAAGCTCCCCGGCACTACGTTAGAGATTCTAGCAACCGCAATGGGGAGGAGGGTGTTGATTTAACCGTTTACTCTTCTCACCACCAACTCCACCAGAAGCCTAATTTTGGACGTTCTCAAAATCACCCGCTATCAGCCCCGCACAAATATAGCTACCCCGAACCACAATATGGCCCTGAAGCCTCGGTGAAAAGCAGGGGTAGGAGTGGGCCAGGGGGAACCATAGATTCTGTCTCCAGATACCCCGGGCACCAGCAACACCAGTCTGCATACGGTCCTGCTCACTCTAAAGACTTTGTAGAGGCGTCATTGAAGAGGACTGAAGGTGTAGGGCCAAGAGTTCACGAGGATAATGCTCAACTGCAGCAGTTCCCAAGCCTTTTGCAAGAGGTCCTTCAAGGTTATAATTTGGACAGACGTTACGGGCGTGCCGAACAAGCATTTCCACCACATCTCCAGTTGCAGCAGCAGTTTCAAACCCGACATGGATTTAGCATGACTGGAATGACTGAAGCCGCTCTACATTCCGCCCAAATGGCATCTTCTGGAAAGCCCCCACAGTTGAACCACAAGCAAGGACCAGCTTCTACTGATGCCCATCCCAAGATGCCGCCAAATGCTGACAGAAGTAAAGTCGGTGGCTCCCAGGGTCATTTCCCCCAGGCTATAGAGTCGGTGCCTCTTCCAACCAAACATATTAACCTTGCCGACTATTCTTTACCACAGAAGAAGACCTTATCAACCACGACCACCCCCTCCTCTGCAGTACAAGAGCTCCTTCTACAAGACACGGAGCCGCTGACGGGTAGCGCTAGCCAAAGTGATACCCAAAAGTCATCTGCTTCCCTGTTACCCCTGTCCTCAGAACGCCGCTCCGTGATCTGTGACGTGTCCCCAAACCGTCGCAGCACCCCTGAACGGGATGAAAGGGACAGGGAGAAGGTTCCAGGTGGGTCCTCTGTCATTCAAGAGCCGTTTTCTTTGGCACCAGGGGCCAATGACTTGAGCAAAAAGGATCTGGGCGTAAAGCCAGTGGTGAAGATGGAAATGGCATTGAAAGACAGGTGCCCTGGGGCTGCGAATATGCAGCCTGATCGCCATGCCAGGACATCAACTAAAGAGGTTGGTTCCAAGTCTGGCCATCCTGCAGATCCATACAAACGGGGTAATGTTGACATGAGCCCCATGCCTCCTCATCCTACTGTTACCACCAACCCGCTATCTCCGCCCTCCAGGCACCAGGCCTATGTCCATGGCTTCGACCTGACCAGTGGCCATGCCGGCGGGTTTCCTGGATATCGCTATGGGGATACGAGGGATGGCAGCATGATGCCTCGCGGCAACCCCCACTTCCCATCCCATCACCCGTACCATAACCTATCCCCCCAGGCTCAACTCCCACAGTCCAACAACAAGCTTCAGATGTACCCTCATCCCTGTGGCCCTTCCCACCCACCCCAGGACATCAGCGAATGGGTAGCAGCCATGAACAGGCCCTCCAAGGAGATGATGATGATGCAGTCCAGTGCTTCCCCAGGAAGGCATAAACTTCAGAGCCAATCGGAGCAGAGACAGCGGATGGTCCCTCAGGCGGACGTTATGACCAGCGAACATCTGAACAAAACACCTCTACCCCACCAGAGCCCTTACTACGACATGAAGATGTGGGAGGCGTCACACGGGGGCAGAGAAGGAGCAATGTTGGTGGAGGGAGACCCCTACTACCGAACGGCTCCTCTCACTGCACCTCTTCCACCCTCTGCTCCTGTGGCACCCCATGGAGCTCTTCCTCTGGCATCTGGTTCAAACCTTGTGGATCCTGACGTCAATAGAAGAGCAGCAGAGGAACCTAAAGCAGCTCGGTTGGTGTCGGCGTCCACTTCCATCAAATCTTATACCGAGGCCAACTTGGCTTCACTACAGGCAGCGCGACCAGCTAAAGTCAGCGGATCCGGAGATACAAACCCATTGATGCTAAGGCGGAGAGTGCGGTCCTTTATCTCTCCCATCCCCGCTAAGAGACAGCTGCAGGATGCCAGGGCTACCCTCAACTCCCATCATTCCCCCGGGGCCCAATCGGAGTCTAGCCACAACAACGAAGACGACTCGTCAAGTTCAGATATAGTTTGTCCCCGCCTCTCATCCCCTATTTCAGGTGAGAACGCCTACTCACAGTCCATGTCTCCCTCTGGTGGTAAGAGCAAGCCTCTGCCTCCCAGGAAAGGGCGTGGTCTGAAACTGGAGGCCATAGTGCAGAAGATAACTCCAAACGTTCAGAAGCCAATGGGCCTTGATGGCGAGACGAACCATTACCCAGGCTATTCTCACTCAGAGCTGGCTTCTTTCAGTGACTCACAGGGCCAAGACATGCCCCATTACCCTAGAGTTGTAGGCGGTGATGAGGGCTACCTTGATGAAGGTCACTCTCTCAATGACCTAACCTTCAGAGGAGTGGATGACGCCGGGCCGCTGCCCCCCATTGCTTACCCCTGTGATCCTCACCAGTCCTCCCAGGGTCTCAAACAGACAGACTTTGACTTTGGTTTAGGGGCTGCGGTGGTCTCGGCCTCCGGTGACAAGGAGGACTTCACCCTGCTGGGTCCTCTTCCCCCTCCTCCGCCTCTCCCCCGGCCGGTCCAGGGCTCCCCTCCTCCTTCCTCATCAGCGCTATCCGACATACAACACTTCACCAACACCTACCAGCAGCTGGAGACCCGCCGTGGAGAGCAGTCCGCCGCCAACCTCCTCAGACAGAAGCTCCAGGAAAGCGGGATAGGATTCGAAGACTATCCTGGCAGGGACTACTACGGAACCACTCCACCACACCACAGCCAGACCCCAGGACTACTGCTGAGCAGACCGCAGCACCACATGTCCTCTGGGAGGTCCAGTCTGTCACCACAAGATTCCAAGATGAATGACAGTTCTGTGCCTAAAGGCTATTTCCCATCAGGCAAAAAGAAGGGCAGACCAGTAGGAAGTGTCAACAAGCAGAAGCGTGCCCAGGGCCAGGGCCAGGCCACCTCTCCAGGTCACAACAGCATGCAAGGGGGCCCCCTAACGCCCTCGGCTCCCTCTCTAGCCGCTCTACCCTCTCTGCCACCCCCGCCTGGACAGACCTGCAGCAGCATGTCCGCCTCCCCTCCCCCCCCTCTAGTAGACCGCCCACCCACCCCGCCCCTGGCACCACCTGTGTTGACACAGGTGGTAAAGGTGGATGTGGAGAGCGAGGACACCCCCCCGGAGGTGGAGGTGAAGCCCCTCAGACGGAGACGGAGAGGGGTGAAGGACGAGGGTGGGGCAGTAGAGGTCCGGGGTCGCCAGAGAAGGAGGCGGAGAGTGGGAGCGGGCGCTGCCCCCATGCCTCAAGACGATCACGAGATCTCGCCGAGTGTCACTGGCCCGTCGGATACCAGCCGGAAGGGTCCCTTCTTTCCCCACATACACGTGGAGAAGAAGGTGCCAGAGGTCGGGGCGGTGTGCACCATCGTCAATGCCGTGGATGAGGACAAGATGAAGGGGGAGCGTAGCCTAGCTGGAAAGACGGGGCTGGACTCTCTGCTGGCTTCTACGTTCTCCACCCAGCCCTTCCGGAGGGACAGGGAGGCAGAGCAACGTGAATCGGACGAGGCAGAGAGCAGCCTCCCGACGGGAAAGGCCCTCCCCTCCTCCAGCTACGTCGTCTCCGGACCTGTGATCACAGAGACCAACCACTCTGGCCGCCTGCTCTGCTGCCTCTGTCAGAAATGGGCCAACTACAAACACCTGGGAGATCTGTACGGGCCGTACTACCCTGCCGAGTACGCCACCAGGCTGCCCAAGAACCAGCCGCAGGTCCGGCAGTGCCAGGCCCCTGCTGCAACCAACAGATTGGGGCCGAGCTCAGACACCAACTCCAATGTGACAAGCATTCTCCAAGACACCACAATACAAGACTGTCAGATGCCCAGACCCTCGTCTGGCAGCGACTATGCCATCAGCCTGCTGCGGCACTCCACCTCCCCTCACCTGGCGGTGAGCGGCTTCTCACCCACCGGCCCGGATGAGATGATGATGATGTATCTGTCCGGGAAGCTGAGCAGCTGTAGCTCGGGCACCGGTAAGACCCCGTCGCTTTCCTGGGACATGCACCTGGACACTCGGCCCATCCCGGAGCTGAAGAGGGAGCCGGATCTGGAGGTTGAGCTGCAGCCCAAACCCCAGCCACCGCCCCCGGAGGAAGCTCAGCAGAGACCCCAACACAGGAAGCTCACCTCCCACCCACGTTTCAAGCGAAGACACAAGTCCACCGAGGACTCACCACGTATGGTGCCGTCCAACAGCAAGGCCTCGCTACCATTCCAGCCCCCTCCACCGGCCCTGGACTCCCTTGGACCCCTAGCCCAGCTGGCCCAGCTGCCTCAGATGCCCATGGACCCGGAGGAGCTGTGGTTCCATGAGGGCTGCATGGCTTGGACCAGCGGAGTCTACCTGGTCAACGGCAGACTGTATGGCCTGCAGGAGGCACTAGATGGTGCCAGAGAGACGGTCAGTACATTGAGGTGGAAGTATTTGTGGGTCATGTCTCTGTTTTTATCCCTTCTGAAATTGTAGTACTGTGTAATTTGTAAATTACTTTCCCAGTAATTTCCCATCCTTACTCTTAATGTGCTTTGCAGAGCTGCTCCTACTGCGAGGCAGTGGGCTCCACCCTTGGCTGCTACACCAAGGGCTGCACCCTGCGCTACCACTACCTGTGTGCCATGGAAGCAGGTAGCCACCACGCTCCATTACTATAACTACAGTTATTCCAATGATTCATCATTCTCCTACAGATTCTTCAAATTTTCGGCTTTACTTAGTTGCTCGTTAACAGCTATGCATCTCTTGACAAATTAGGACTTGAGGCATGACTGAAAAAAGAGAGACAAAATACTGTGACATACAGTTGGAATTATGTGAATGAAATGTAATTAACCTTACCATATGCAGACATTAAATATGTGGAGATACTAAATTAAATAACATGGAAATGGAATCTCACAGGAGAAAAACAAGTAATGTGTCTAAGCTAAGAAAGTGGTAATTATTGTAGCACAAAATACCTTGCATTTTTAACTTAAAAGGTCCACTATGCAAGTTTAGCCATTCCTTCACTGTTGTCTGGGTTTGTGCTGGATTTGGCCTGGCATTTTGCACTACACAGCTCCCCCCTGCAACTTCGGAATATATATTTTACGCTAGCCATGAGCATTTGTTTTCAACGAAGGCTGATCGACTGATCCATGATGAATACAACAATTCCCTCGCTACTCGCTGTTTATAGCTAGCCGGCTCCGTGCTTGGGGGTGTGTACTGCCGTAAAGCAGTTGAAACTTTGCGGCGATCCGATACTTCCGCTGAGTTACATCCGGTTTCATCGCGGACTGGAAAAGCAAACTTCCATTTTTCCATTTTCTGCCCAGAAGCGATAGTGTGAGTCAAAACAGCCACCAATCGACCCATAAAGTGTTATAGAACCATCACAACGACTCTTAACCTTTACAATTAAGGTAAATTAAGCTATAAAGTTGCATAGTTCCTCTTTAAAATGTTAAAAGCATCAAGCATTGTATGTCACAATCTATGATACTAAATCTTCATGTCAGAAGAATAACAATCTAAACTACACTACTACTACTTCTGATCCAAATACTGGTGATTACGTCAGGACCAAATATCACATTTTTATCACAGTGGTTTCCAGCAGAACCAACCGACTGACTCACTGCCAATCATCGTACTGGCCACAAGGCGGCAGTGTAGGACAATAATATGGACAGACCAATTTTTATATGGAAGCTTGGAGAGTAAAAAAAGAAAGGTACATTCTCTATGTGAGGTTGGGGAAAGGAAGTTTCCACATCTTGAAAGTCTTAGAAAGTCTGCACATGTTCTTTCTCCACCAGATTGCACGTTGAATGAAGATAACTTCTCCCTTCGTTGTCCGAAGCACAAGGTAAAGACGGAGAGGTTGGTCTTCCGTCGTTTCCCACAACATCCCATAATATCCCCTTCTAATATGCTCTTTGTTGGATGACGGACGTATCCCTCTTCTTCCTCGTCCCCCGCTCTCTTCCTCTGTAGTTCCTGCAGAGCAGTCGGCCAGCCAAGCCGATCTTCCTGGAGCAGTCAGAGAGAGGCTGATACCAACGAAGAAGAACAGACACCGGGGTCGGGAGACTGTAAGTGAGGGCGAGCGCGAGAGGGAGGGAGGGAGGGAGGGAGGGAGGGAGGGTAGTGAAGGTCAGTGGACAGTGAGGTATGGAGGGAGGTAGAGAATTGTTTATTTAACTCTTTCGTGTTACACAAAATGTGATACTGTGTGCAGAGCGAATTTATATCCTAATAATCACTACTACCACTACTGATACTACTGGTAACATTGGAGTAATACTGCTACTACTAACAAGGCTCACCTGGCGCGTTACAGGGAGGGGTGGAGAGGAGGAGGAGGAGGAGGAAGAGGAGGACGAGGAGGACGATGAGGGGCAGGAGGAGGAGAACTTCTGAAGCTCGTCGCTGTGGAGCCGGTCTGTGTGACGGACGGACTTACAGACTGGCACGGAAACCTTTTGTGGAATGTACTTCTCGCCCGCGGAGAGAAAACAAACCTTTTTGTAAGCGAGGCGTCGCTAGGAGCTTTGGACCACCGATGATGAACACAACTTACCATGGATTCCATGGGTTACCATGGATACAGCCGCCCGTTGGAACACAGGGAGTAAAACGACAACAGCAACAACACGGTGTTGGGGCCCTGGTGCAGGGGAGGCGGTACCCCTCTATGGAGAACCCCCCCACACAGACCCCCTGCTCCTTTTGCCTTGGTTGGTTGGTTGACTGATT
>JAOTIX010000075.1:2469777-2480252 GCA_027123715.1 Gaidropsarus macrophthalmus | reverse complement strand
TCTCTCTCTCTCTCTCTCTCTCTCTCTCTCTCTCTCTCTCTCTCTCTCTCTCTCTCTCTCTCTCTCTCTCTTTGCAGAATAAATATCCACACAATAAACAGCAAAACAACACAGCCATAACGACACAATCGAATAAGAAGACCGCCACAAGGTCAAAAAGGACTAGTGACTCAGAGGCCAGCTTTAAATCAGTTACAGACATCAGAACAAAATGTGATGTGCGCACTCGGTTAGGAGGAGGTAACAACAACAGGGACATAGAGTGTAGCCATCAAAGCAATCAGCAATATTTCTCTCCCTCTCTCCAATACACACACACTCTCTCTTTCTTTGTCTCATTCTCTCGTTCTCTCTCTTCACTCACCCCTATTGGCTATTGTATGTATTGTATATCAATGCATGATTAACAATAATTCCTTAACCCAATAACAGTGGAACATGAGCTACTATGCCATGAGCCACGAGCTAATTAAGACAATAAATTAATCTCATGAACATTATAAATAAAGCATACCTAAGATAAGCATTACCTGCATCAAATGCTATACACAAATCATTGTGTATAAAAATATATAGGGTTTCCAGATCATTGCTGACGGCAAACATTACGGATAAGGGATCCACCCAGTATTTCTGTGGTGGGATTGTGACACTCCTCCTGCCACAAATCACCCTTCTGGCCATGCCTGTCATATCCTAGCAATGGCTTACTCCGTCGTGCTGTTATAATCCTCCCGATATATGTGGTGTCTGTGCGTGTGTGTTTGGTTGCGTGTTTGCGTGCCTGCATGTGCATGTCTGTCTGGGGGGACCCTGTGTGTGTTTGTGCATGTGTTTAGCTGTGTGTGCAAGGCTGTGTTCAGCTGTAGGTTTGAACATCAAGTTGGCCTGGGTGGATCAATCAGAACAAAGGAGAAGGTCAGCCACCCTGAGGACAGAGTAAAGAGTTAAACTTATGATTGATGAAATTGTGTTTTCATTTTGATAACTTGAATGGCAATGCCGTGTCTTTTGGTGTGCATGACAAAACAACGATTTTGTACAAAACATTTGACATAAACTGATCTCTTTAGAAAACTAGAACTAGAAAACAAACCATTGAAATTAAAATACATGACTAATACTACTACTTATCCTGACTGGCTGCATCACCGCCTGGTATTGCAGCTGCTCCGCCCTCAACCGTAGGAAACTACAGAGGGTGGTGAAAGCTGCCCATCACATCATCAGGTCGGAGCTGCCATCCATGGAGGACCTCTACACTCTAACCGGATTATTAAATACCCTCAGCACCCCAGCAACAAACTGTTTCAGCTGCTCTCTTCTGGCAGATGCTACCGCAACATCCAGTCTCGAACCACCAGACTCAGGGACTGTTTCATCCCACGAGCCATAAGACGACTGAACTGAGCTACTTGCCTCACCTCTATGACACCTGACACTATGACACTTTAATCTGCCACTCACATCACTTTATTCCAGTCGACGTCCAGACAACACGTCTGTTTACTTTTTACATTTCACATTTTACCTTTTATTATTATTGCTGTATATATCTTTATAAATGTGATCTTTATTTTTATGTTATTATTGGTTTTTGTATTTCTATTTTTATTTATTTATTTATTTATTATTTTATTTTATTAGTCTCAGCTACTTACACTTGTATTTTCTTATATTTATATATTTTTCATATTGCACTGTTGGAGGAGCCCAAGACGAAAGAATTTCATTGCCAGTGACTACTCTGTAATTGCTGTGCATATGACAATTACAGAATCTTGAACCTTGAATCTTGAGATCTTGAATCTACTTCTACCACTACCACTACTACTGCTCTTACTCCTACTACTATGGCTGTTACGACAGCTTCACTACTCATACACTTATTTGCACTATAGGCTTCAGATAAAAAGGAGCTTAGTCCTCTTTTGCTGACAAGTGAACCTTGCGTGACTCCCCACCGTAATCTCAGGTTTACATTATTACTCCGAAAACCCCATCTCAGCGTGCAAACACACATTCGACCAATAAAAGGTAGCAGTGTTGACGCTTTCAGGTCTTGGGGTCAACAATAATGGCCGGTAGGATGAACACAGCTGTCGAATGGCAGGAATATGGGTCAAGTGGACATATGGCACTGACCATGAGGTTGAGCAATATTGGTTCATTATCAGCTACTATTGATGCCATATGTAAGCGTCTAATTTTACTCTTTCAAGACGCAATGTAGGGCAAACATTCATCAGCACTCATGGGTGAGCTTGTGAAAGAGAGATCGAAGTCTTGAATCCTATTTGCCTTGGCAGCTCCACATCTGGGCAGCTCCGACTGACCTGAATACAGATATATGACTTGCCATTAGCCTACATATTACTCCTCCTCCAATCCAATACAGAATCAGAATCAGAATTGCTTTATTCGCCAAGCAGTTTTCACATACAAGGAATTTGCTGTGGTTGTTGCATCAGGTGGTGCATACAGACAACATCAGAATAATAATAATAAGAAGAAGAATTAAAAAGCAAGTAGTGCAAAAACTGCACAGTTGTGCAATAGCTTAGATAGAAAATAAGATAGAATAGAGATATTTACAATACAGAATGATTTTGCAGAATATGGAACAGATGTGGGCTGTGCGTTAATGTAACGTGTAGGGTCTATGGGGCGGGATAAGAGTCTGTGTGAGGATACAATACAATACAGGTACTGTGAGCACAGTGCTGTCCTCTCTACTTGAATATATATTCCATATAATAATGTCTATTACCATTAGTAGTACTACTTCAGTAGTACATGTCATATATTTATTAACATCAATGATTACACATTTTTTTAAACTTGTATCACATCCCACAGACCTGTGTCATGTTGTAAATTATGTAAGGTCAAGCATCTTAACATCAATTAATCAGCATAAGTGATATCACTTTATTAATGTTTATGTCAATGCAGATGTTAAAGTGTCATTGTAATGCAATTGTATTGAATCACTTGACACATCATGCTGACATAACGGTCACAATTGGAAAATCAAGCTAATTCATATAAGCGGAGCTTAAATATGCGATTGTATAAAACGCAAATTATATAACGATGATAGATTATTCAACAATTCAAGCCAGAATCATGCACGACAACAGGATTACGTAGTAAGGTATCCAAAACATCCATCCACCGGTCCAGCATACAGTAGAAGCTAAAACATCTGTCAGTGACAGTGACGTCTTATGACGCGCCTGAAGCGTAAGCGCTGAATGTTGATGACGCAAATCACATGCGCCTCAACCAGAGAAGTAATGGCGTTGCCTCAAACAAAGCAAGAAAAAGAGAGCCAAGATTGCTCATTACTACCATTGGTCCATGATATAATCAAATGGTAAGACGACAACATAAAAACAAAATCATAGTTTAGGTAGAAGATAATCATCCCCTAATTTCACATAGCATCGGCGTTTCTAAGTGTGGCTTATTTTACTCACTGTCAAGCTGCTTGTTACACATCACGACTCAATTGGTTGGGATTTTGTCTTCTTTGTTTTTACTCTAAGCATAGACAAAGAGAGCCAGGACATCCACCAGGAGCTGAACAAGCTGAGGACTAAGATCCAGGAGGCTAGGGAGCAGGTCACCAACATGCCGGGCATCGACACAAGTCCCGCGGAGCAGCAGCAGCAGCTTGCCTCGTTAAGGGACCAAGTGCGCACCAAGAACCAGCTGCTGCAGAAATACAAAAGCTTGTGCATGTTCCAAGTGCCCAAAGCATCGTAAGGTCGGACGAACTGTCACTGTCGGGACATTGATTGCCGAGGAGAAAAAGCAAGGATGCGTTCTTTTCTTGGCGTGCAGTATCACCATGAAAGAGAGTGACCGTGTTGGATACCCAGACTGGACAGTGCCGTGACCGTCGTGTTTCACGATGTGCACCGGTGACGCTCTAAAAAAATGTATTTTGATGTAATTTGTTTTTATTCACTCCTCAGTCATGTAAATAAATTGTAATGATTTCATTATGATTGCTTGGTTTGGTTTAATGTTCCAATGCTGATTATTACAACTTTGAGTAAGGGGCAGTCAAAATAGTTTAAGGGCCAGAATTGTTCACTCCCATTGGGCCAGTGGGTCTGGACCCTGAGGATTCAGGCTTAAAGCCCCTGCACTGACGAATAGCATTGATATGATCCCATATCCGAGTTACAGCGCTGGCCCTGACTTCGCCTTTAATTCTATAGGGCCGTCTCCTCCTACAGTTAAGCCACCATGTCACAGACCTTTCTCATTGATTTCTGATGACTTGAACTCAAATGTGTGTAATGTTTGCCTTATTGATCTTTTCTGAATCTGCAGATGTTCCACTTCTGGAGGACAATTTTCTATGCACTCATCAGAATTGATTACCAGTTACAGTGCTTTTTATTAATAACTGTAATTAAGTCACAATTCTATAAATACCACTGGTTTTGAACTAATGATAAACTGATTTGTGCTAGAAATGTGTTTTGAGTAGCTTGTTTCTTTGTTAGAAACATGTTCTTAATCTTTCAAACCCCTTCATGGTGATTTATTGAAACAGGGCAGCTCCATGGTGACTTTAGCATCATGTGTAATGACCAGGAGAACTGGCTTTTATAGTCAAGCACGGTAACAAATGTATAGGACCCATCATATTCATTAGTAATCTGTTTACCAATGTGTGAGTGTCCAAACAGGTTTAGATATTGTATGTGAGTGTGCAGCTGCAAACTTGTATAATAACAATACTAAATGGGCAGGCAGAATTGAGCTATATGGTGGCTGAGAAAGCAAGGAATTAGTGGGTTAATATTGATATTAATATAATATATTATATTTTACTCTCACTCTCATGATTGTACTTTCACCTCATGCTCTGTGAAATGTCTTTATTTCCCATGGACGTCTCTAATAAGGAGTACCCTGAAAATGGAGTATTGATGCAAGTCATTCATACAGGAACTTAATTTAAAAAGGCATTTTATTTTCCTCTTTGTACGAAAGCAAATGCTGACAATAAATATAGGCCTACAATCCAAATGGATTTGTTCGTAATGCAACAAACATTCAAGTTCATTATAAAAATAGCAAAATGTAAACTTTTTTCTCCTTTGTCCATTCTGTGTCCAGGCAGGGCGGTATTCTGGAGTCATCTTTTTTTGGCGTGCATTCACAGTTTTTTTAAGGTCTCATGTTGAAATGACCCAGAGCAGGCGGGCCTAGCAGATGATGCAGCCCTTCTCTTTGGCGTGGCTGGCCCCCACGGCCTTCTCCCTGATGTACATCAGGTCACTGTGCACGCTCGGTCTGCGCGCACACGGCGCCACGATGCCGTACGAGTCTCCATCCTTCACCTTCTTGTTTCTGAAGGACTTCCTGTGGAGCGCCTCGCAATACTGCAGTGACACTTTCCGGTGACGATCCGGACTCATTTCATTCGGTAACTTGGCCAGCGTGAACAGAGCACTGAACATCTGGTCTACGTTATTGTTTCTTTTCGCAGATGTCTCAAAGTACGCGCATCGCTCGTCCCCGGCGACGAGCTGGTCGATCTCCTCCTCCTGGACCGCCCGGTAACAGTCCCGGTCGCACTTGTTGCCGCAGATGACAACGGGAGCGTCCACGTTCTGCTTGGTTTTGTTCTGCAGGCACGCTTTGGTCTCGTGAATCTGGCGCTTGAGCCGCTGCACCTCCAGAAAGGACTCCCTGCTGTCCAGGCTGAACACCAGGATGAACACATCACCTGAGGAGAGAAGAGGAGAAACACTCAGTACAACGCTCCCATTTCCCCCAAGCCATTGGAAAGGTTGAACTTATTTGAACAAGTTGTCATTGTGCAGTCAAACCTCAAAGCCAAACTCACCGGTGAGAATAGATAGCCTCCTCATGGCCGGGAAGGGATGATTTCCAGATGTGTCCAAAATGTCCAATTGGTATAACTCTCCCCTGATGCTGTAGAATTTTCGGTGAAAGTCTTCAATAGTTGGCGTGTACTGGTCGTCGTATTTCTCGTTGAGAAACCTGGAGATGATGGCTGTTTTCCCAACTTTCGTGGAGCCCAGGATCACCATCCTGTGACAGTTCTTCGCCGGGATGTCAAACTCGTTCTCGGATGGGGTCATTTTCTTTATCATTGTGCAGCGGTGAATTTGGCGGTGCCACGCGCAGCTAGGTTGGATAGAAATCCTTGAGAGATGCTGGTGCTGATGTTGCAAGCTGCGGGTGCTGGTCCTGTGAAAATGAACCTGATCTGGGTATTTATAGGTCTTGTCGTTGCCGCGCCTTCCCTGCGCGTCATGCGTTACGCAGTGGGGGGATTGAGAGAGAACGAGATTGGCTCCTGTGGCTGTAGTTATAATTTTGCTTAGAGAGTTATTTTATTTTTTTCATTTTGAGGCACTAAAGTATTGAAAATGTACATTCATTAACAACAACACATTTTATCTTCGATATTGAGGCTGTTATTCAAGGAATAAAAACAGAATGTAGGTAAAACATTTCGTAGGGCTGTGCTGAACTTCCGCCGCTCTTAGTTCAAAATCAGCAGCTTTTTGGATCAATGCCTCTCTGAACGTGTGTTTCTTCAGCCTATGCTCATGCATGACTTGTGACAATGGTTTGGGATGATCCATTCGGGAGCGATGAGGGGCGCAGTGGCACTCTGCCAATAAATAGGCTAACAACCCGGTGCTGCAAGTCAGTTGACTAGTTTGGTACATTACACTTTTCTATTCTGTTCTTTTGCTTCCACTGCGTTTTTATTCTCAGGATAACCTTCATTCAAAGCCCTTAATCTCAGTTAATGGTTTCACGGCAATATGATACCCCTAAAACGGCAAGCGCAAGGAAAGACTCCCGAAACCCCGCCCCTGCTCAGAAAGGCCCGGGGTTATGTAACATTGCATAAGTAAACAACGGTTTAACAGGAGTCTGTTTGAAAATCAGATAAACAGGTAATGAGTTTACTCAAGTCAATCTATTCCAAAGTATTGATCCTATTCCATCCCATTGTATTCCCTTCTATACTTTATTCTATTGTGTAGATCTTGTGTAGGTCTTGTCTCGTGTAGCCATTAAAATGTGTTCCATTCAGTGTGTCAATGAAGAATAAAGGTGTGATGAGTAATTGGTTGACACCTTGTCACTTACGAGAACAGTACGGTGAAAATAATTACACTCACAAAGGCTCACACACACACAGGGGTTCTACGTTCCCTGCAGGTGTTCTAAAGATAGACCCGGCTGTTAATGACTCATCCACTTGACCTCACTGATGGTTCTCTCGCCAGACGGTCTTCACCTAGTTCCCAGCATGCAGTTCCCCGAGGTAGACCTCAACGAGCTCAGCGCCTGAAGCCTTGGGCGGGGATGGCTCTCCGTAACGAGATGTGCTGTTTTTTGTGTGCGTGTCCTTTGAGAACCACTGGTTATACTGGACATAAAGCCTTCTTATTCTGTGGTGTGAGTCGCTGAAGGTGAACAGTGACTTAGGAGTCCAGATCCTTATTCACAGGAACATAAACATAACCACACACACAGATCCTGGGGGATCTGCACATCTGTAACAAAAATACCCTAAATTATTCAAAATGATTCAAAACGAAATGATTGAAATGGTAGAACAAATGTGTTTGACAAATATATTTCTGACACATTCCATCTCTGGTGTCTGTATTATAGTTAAGTAAGCAGTGATACACGCTGTTGGATGTTTAGGACAAATTAACCAGAAAGGTAAGCACAGTGAATAATTACCTGTGCAGTGCTTTTTCAATGATATGGCGAGCCTCTACAAACTTGGTTTGGTGATTTATGGTGGTGTGGTATGAGTTGCATACGGGCAAACAAAAAAAAAAAAAAAATCACTTTTGAGTCCCCCCAATCCTGACATCGGACCTGCACCTTCACCCTAACCCTGCCACACGGTTGTGAGATATAGTAAAAGCTGTTTTCTATGGCTGTTTTTTTCTGGTCTTGAAATGAAGTGGGGACTCTCGCCTTCCCGCCTTCCCGCCCTCGGACCTTTGCGTCTGAACGCACACGTGATGTTCGTCTGTCTGTCACCCCGTAATGAGATCGACGTGTTCCCAGGTTACAGCGGGACGTGCGCGCCTGGAGCCTTATTTTTCTTGAGGAGACTCGGGACACACGACAGACAGCGCTGATCACAGCCTGCTGTTCCTGTGCTCCCATATAGAGCGCCACTCTCAGCTGTACGGTCCACTCCGGCGCGTCGGCCTATCAGAGACCTGTTGATGTAAAACAGGAGAGGAGGACGTCTCTAACGAGGCGGTCCTGTGACAGCAGAATGGACTCTGGCTATCAAAGAAATATAGAGGGGTGCATTTCGTTAAGGTTACGTACTTACATGTATTCTAGTACATGTAAGTGTACTAGTTTACTAGACTTTTCTTTCTTTTATTATATATATTTTATAATTTTGCACTATTGGAGGAGCCAGAGACAAAAGAATTTCATTGCCAGTGACTGCTCTGTAATTACTGCGCATATGACAATAAAAGAATCTTGATCTTGATCTTGATCTTGATCTTGATTCACTAAACAACGCACGCAAAAAGGGCTTTTGCTAGACCCGTGGGTTTTGGCATTTTTTACGAGTGTGTTTATTGTAACTGTTATTTAAAATGTCTGTAAATACCATGTTTTTATCGACAGAATGGTTGTGTTCTTCCTGGCCATATCGTCACAATTCAAACTCATAAACAAACAAACACACACACACACACACACACACACACACACACACACACACACACACACACACACGCACACACACACGCATACACACCCTCACATACAGTCACTCCAGAGCTGCTGATCAGAGAGAAAGAGCAACAGAGAAAGAGTGAGAGGAAGAGTGAGAGGAAGAGAGAGAGAGAGAGAGAGAGACAGAGAGAGAGCAAGAGTCAGAGGGAGAAAGACACACACACACAGATTAAACATAACCACCCGCTGTCTTACATTATTTTCCATTAGCAGGAAACCACTAGATATTAGCTGCGCTCATCTGAGATATAATAGTTTTTATTGTCTTTAATCATCAGAAATTAAGATCATCTTCTGCTGTGCTTTCAGAATATTGTGTTTGCCTTCTCAAGGAAACAGCTGGCCGATTTTATTGTCGCCTCTGCAGCACATCGATTAAGAACAATTAAGGGACAAAAGAGTTCTGTTACTGATAAATAATACCAACCCATGTACCGTTCAGCGTGGTGTGGGCCGTTACTGAAGCAGCTCTGAACACAGACAGCTGTCCTGGTGACGAGCTGAGAATGGAACCGTCGTCCGTATTTTAGAGAGAGAGAGAGAGAGAGAGAGAGAGAGAGAGAGAGAGAGAGAGAGAGAGAGAGAGAGAGAAAGAAAGCTAGGGTAGCAGGTACTGAGGACGACTTTAGGAGAGCATGTGGCCACGCTTGGTATCTGCTAGGGTTGTTTAAGAAGACGATACATAAATAATAATAATAATAATAATAATAATAATAATAATTATAATAATAATTATACATTATTATTATTATTGTTGTTATTATTATTATTATTGTACAATAGCAAGTTGTGTGGCACATAATAGCACAGACGTATGTTATGACGTCATAACATTGTCTCTTTTTGTCCAAAGCCTTTCGGGTGTTCAGCAGTGGAGGCCAGTCGAGTTGTTAAGCCCCCCCATGGCCACGGCCCTGGGGTGTGTATGTGTGTGTGTGTGTGTGTGTGTGTGTGTGTGTGTGTGTGTGTATATGAGTAGTGTCTAGCTGAATATTCGTATGGTCACCTCAGCTCGTTGTCATACCGACGGGTGGCACGGTCGCAACACTCTGGACCGCTAGAGACATTTTGTACCCCGTAGAATATTCAGAGAATCGATTTTAAAAAACGCACAGTTCAACGTGGGGTTATTGGGTAATATGTGTGTACACATGACGCGAGGAGATTGGGGCAACAGGAGACGTATAGGAAAAGGGTTTCCTAACATGTGAATACTGTGTTATTGTTCCTGTAGCTTTAAGAGAAACGGCTGAGTGTGTTCTGATCTGCTGATGTATTTGAGAGCCGACTGGACTCCATGATTGGCTGCGGAGGTTGAATTGCTAATCGCTTCTGTTGTTGGGATTGAAACGCCCACGCACACACACAGACACACGCACGCGCACACTGACACACACACACACACACGCAAGCACACACACACACACACACCGCACTGACACACACACACACACACACGCAAGCACACACCCACACAGACACACGCACACTGACACACACACACACGCGCAAGCACACACAGACATGCACACACACACACACACGCACATTCAAGCAAGCACACAAGTGCACGCACACACAAGCACACACACACACACACACACACACACACACACACACACGCTATCACGCACACACATACACACACAAACAAGAACACACACACACACACAGGT
>JAOTIX010000075.1:2138755-2145646 GCA_027123715.1 Gaidropsarus macrophthalmus | reverse complement strand
GCACTTGTGTCCCTTTAGTTGCATTCTACAGTTTTATTGTGTGCACATTTGTATACACATGCATTGCTATGTTACATAAATGTATGTTGTATATCATAGGCTATTTATGTAGATTATGAATTTATTATTTTTGTGAAGAACTCAACAAAATTAAAAGAATGACCAGGAAATAATTATATAATAGCTGATGTTCAAATAATAAACATCGACGTCATTAGGAGAAAGGCCACCCATCAAACATGAAGCCAAGGCACACCTGTACAGACAGACAGACCGACAGTCAGTCAGTTGCTGCGTGCGCGCCCGGCAGATAACGTCTGGAGACCGGTCAGCCGTCTTGCGCTCCGCCTGACCTTCGCTCGCGCGGAAGTTGAGTGGAAGTGGCGTCTGGCATTTAGTCTGACATTTCCATTACCACTTGATGATTGACCAACAACATCGGCGTATACGACGACGCAAAGCCCATGTCGGTGTGTTGCCCACAATCCATTTAAGTCATTCAGAAGAGTTGAGGGAGAGTTGATTTGAATCGTGGGCTATAGGCGTCCACTTGACTGCTGAGCCCTATGTCATCCGCGTTGTGGTCATAAACGCTCCGGCATCCTCACATCTGAGATGAGATGGTCCTCATTCGGTCTTTTTGGGCTTATCTTTCTATTGCCTACTTCAGTCATTCTGATGTCACATTTGTCGACGATTTGCGCGTTGCGGAACAACGTCTCGACAACTGTGCAGAGCATAGCTTTAATAAACCATTGCTTCATTTTGGTGGGAAATTATGTTGTGCCGTGAGCACTGGGAAAGAATCCTTGTTTGTGATGCAGCCCGCGCGACTCTGTCCCCAACTGAGCTACTTCGGCGAGCTTCTCTAGCGCAGAACACCGCGCCACCGCTATGCATAGAGAGACTGGGGCGCGCGAGGAAAGAAATAGATGGATAGAGGTATTTAGATAGAACGGAATCGAGAGAGATAAAAATAGAAAGGGAGATTTTGAAAATAAGGGAGAGAGAGAGAGAGAGAGCGGCAGTCAGAGAGAGAGAGAGAGAGCGAGAGAAAACGAACCCCGACGGACAGACACTCTCGTCTATCCAGCTGCCCCTGCAGAAGCGCGCGAGCACAAAATAGGTTACATGAACACATGCGCGCAGAACACGCGCACGCGCGCACACTCCTTCGCTGGCGCACATGTACAGCGGGAGACGGAACAGTTGAGAGCGGGTCCCGCGGTTTACAGGCAACCCAAAGCCCATGTGTGTGTGCGTGCGTCCGCGGCGGCTGCCTGCCTACCTCCTCTGTATTCTCTCAATGCCTCACCCGGGACAGGAATAACGGAATACCCTGAGCCTGCAACAGCGACGACTGTGAACCCCCAGCAGCGTCTATACGGAACCACCAGATATCGCAGCGCCGCGGAGTAGGACTACATGCAGCAGTCATCACTATGACGATTGGATTACAACAGTGATATTTTTATTCGCCAGCCTTTGGTGAAGTTACAACACGGGGATTTCATTTATTGTTTTTTGATTTTTTTGGAACGTCGTGGGAATATTTTCTCTCGGCGTGAGCTCCCCCCCCCCCCCCCAGTGGATGCATGGTTTCGCAGAGAAAGCGCACTGTTGCAATGTGCTTTCACACCACTGTTCCGGAGCTGTGTGGAAGGGAGACGCTGTAAGTAGCCCGTTTGTCGTACCGTGGTCTCAGGTCTAATAGCGTTGAACAGGGTTTTTGGGAGGGGTGAGCGTAGGCTAAGCACGGGGCTGGCCCCGCTCCTACTGAGCATCGGGGCGCTGTGCTGTTTTTACGCATAGCCATCACTTATCCAAAGTGCGGCATCCACGGCGCGAGGAGAAATGGTACGGGTCCCCCTCCCCACAAACAACACACACACGCCCCCAACCCACTAAAACAATTTAAACACTGGGGGGCTACCGAAGCAAAATATCCACCCCCCTCTAAATTGAGCTTATTTTGGAGGTACTTCATTCCAACATGTCTCATGATGTCTTTGGCGCAATGGAGACGACTGCTTCGTGTTGATACACGAAGGATAAACCGCTCCCAAATCACATTAGCACACTGTCTACATTTGGTTCGTATGCTCGAAATCCGAATTCAACGTTCGCCCTCGAATGCCCGTATTCACGCGCACAGGGTTTAACTATTCTAGACAAATGACGCGAGACAAGTTAATGGGAGGGAATTAACATGGAAGATACATATTCTTCCGACACAAATGTCTAATCCTCTTGGGTAAAAAAAAATGGACGTGGCTCTGTCTCGTCACAGTTTGCATAGCGTAACTTTAAGTTCACCTCCCTATCCCACGCAAGAAGATCCCAACGTCAGCGATTTCGTCGAGGTTCACAACATGGTGTCCAGTTATTGATTGGTCTTTTGAGGCAGTCATGCGTCACACTCTCCCTCTTTTCCACATGCCAAGCCCCTTAACACACCGACACAACTGAAATCCCGCTTTGTTAAAGAAAAAAAAAAAGGAAGACACAAAATAAGCCAACCCTCCCACTGTTCAGAATAGGTTGTTCAAACTCTGAGGATCCAAATGACGCCAGTAGGGGTCGCAATTGCATTGGAGTGCCTTCACTAGACCTAAATGGCTGGATCCAAACGCATTTCCATCCCTCCTCGCGACACCCACCCCTTCGCTTCCGTGCTCCGGATTCAGTCACGTGGTTGAAGCGTAGTTGTCGCATCTGACTGCGCGCCATATCAAAAAAAGGAGCAAACGGACGTCTCGGCTCGCTGAAGTGTCCATGGTGGAATGGCAGTGCTATTGTACGAAGGCAGTGGGGTAGTTTTTCAATGAACCAGCCTGTATCCTGGTTGGCCGGTTGCAGGCTTGCAGTGAGCCTCACTGAGTGGAGAAAAAGGCATAGTATTGCTTTTCCGTTTTGATCGATGAAAAGAGGAAGGGGAGCATCAGAGCAGCCGTACGGAACAGCAGCTGACTCTACTCCATTAAACTAGTGATAAGGAGGAGCAAACGATAGAGCGAGCATTAAATGGAGTAGGGAGAGGGGGGGAGAGAGAGAGGGAGTCGCCACACAGTGATGTATCACAGGAATTAGGGCAGTCTCGTTAAACGGCAGAGATGCACAGGTGTACACAGGCCTCAGGTGCACGACGGGAGAGAGAGGGACAAAGAGGAGGCAAGAAAGAGTGTGGGGAGGGGGAGCTCCTCTGTCTCTATTTCTATTATGTAAGGGAACTCGTTTCTTCGTTATATTCTACTGACGCACACACACGCATACAGGCACCAAACACATATATGCACATATTGCAACATACACACACACACCAATGGTGCCCACAGGTGCATCAGGAGGTGCAGGTAGTCGGGGCGGGGCTGGAGAGGTGTGTGCAGCAGGCTGAGCGTTCAGCACACGATGATGACCTCCAGGGCTCTCCAGGCACTCACGCACGCACAGCAGATGCATGGATAGGTGTTGAGGGAGAAAGATCTGCTTATCTCAATGCTAAAGAGCAGATATAGCTGACACATACACACACACACACCTGCACGCGAACACACACACACCTGCACACAAATACACACATATCGGAGCCCCTGTGTGCACACATACACACACACACATACACTGCCGGTGTGACATTTAAAAATGCTACTCATAAAGAAACAGGGAAATGTACTTACGTCTATTCATTCAGCCCAGCTGTCAACTTGAAAGCAATTCTGTGAACAATTAAGGCACACAATCAATACTGCAGACTACTACCTGAACCACTTGTGTTTGTTAGCGCTCATTTATTTTAATTATATTCCTCGAGTGGTTTGGCTGTGTGTTATTTTTGACTTTGACTCTGCGTATTGCCGCTCAGCCTTTGTGACTGTACGTCAGACGGCTGGGGAGCGTTTGTCTCGCTGAAACGAGAGCGGAGGGCTCCCACAGCAACTCAATGGGCAACAATTAACCACGTAAGGATGGAGAATGAAAGGAAAAGCATCTTTCATTCTCACTTTTTTTTTTGAAACCATTATGATGCACTTTAATGACATCCTATTCATTTGGCTCCAAAGCCGTCTCAGAGAACAGTTCACTCAAAGTCGGCCCAAACAAAGAGAGAGGGAGCTCTGACTGCAGATATTAGCATGTCTGAGGATTCATCACAGTGGAACTAGCAAGATACAGAACTTCATTTGTGTTATTTAGTCATTTTTGAGACTCTTGTATCCAAAGAAACTCACACTGAATACCAGGGATGGGGGGGGGGTGCAGACATAATTGTTCACGAGAGTATAGCAATTCTTTGCTTCCGCAATACTTGTATCATCAGGCTCAAAAGCATTTTAAATGTCAGAAGAATTACAAAATGTCAGCCATGTAAGTCAATGCAATGGTAGTGGATGCAATGGATGGGTACCATCCTTCAAAGGATGCTATGTGTGTTGGCCAATAATCAATTCACAACATCTGTTTCCTTCTGTTCTGTATGGCCATGTTCATTCACAAAACAATGGTCGACGGCGCCAGATGCGGGAAACCTGAACGCCAACGTCAAGCTGATTGTCGAGTTGTGAATACACAGCAGCCTTTACAGAAACAAGGGGCTCGCTGAGCATATCCCCTTTGCTTTGGGAGAGGAGGGCCTGATCTGTTCAGCGATGCCTTCAGAGTTCAGCGAGCCAGGGTAGTTTGCAAAGGCTGCAACCGGCGCATGTCAGGCTCGTGGGCTTGGAGAGTGATGGACAAGGCATACGAGAGAGCAAGCACATCATGGTGCTGCAGAGCGCCTGCTGTCCTGAGACCCACATGTTCTCTGATCGCCCCAGGCCAGCAGCTAGTCCAACTCCGCCAATTAAAGGGAGGGGAGCACTCGGAGCATTCTGCCACACACCGGGAAACAGTGCATGTTGCGTAGTGTGGTCAGGCGAGATGGCCCTAGCTTGAATGATGACCTGATAGGCTAAACCCCTCTTAAATATACTACTGCTGACAGTTGAACATGTTCTTTTCTTAAAATTCCTAGACCCAACCATTACATCTAATGCTATGTCTCAATAAAGCATATACCATTGTGAAATCACCAAAGAACATCACATTTTAATGGCATGGCTCTTTCCATCTCTGGGGTATTCACTCATCAATTTGGTCAGGAATGTTGCAGACGTATGAAAATGAGAAGCGGTAACGAGCACAGGGAAGCCATTGTTGATTTGTGTTTACATTTAGATGCGTTGTTTTCGAGGGGCATGGTCTCAAATGCCAAAGGCAGATAAATCAGCGACACATTAAAAAAGAGAGCTGGCCTCTAGATTTTGCACCAAGCTCTGAACGCTGACTTTGGACCCTGCTTGACCTCATTAACAGGGCCGTTAGGTGCAATGTCAATACTATCTCAAAACATGATGTATCACAACATGCCGTATCCCGTAAGAGATAATAAACAGCGTGCCGATTATTCGCTATTGTTTAGAGGGTATTTATAATATCCGCAGCACATTTCTGGTCTGGTAATATTTAAGGCTTGGCGGCTGAGTGCTCATCTCCAGAGGACCGGAGAGGAAGGCAAGGCAGACACTGGGGAGGAAGTAAAAGTGTAGGAGGAGGGATGCAAACGGGAAGCGGACATGGTCGTCGTTGGTGGTGATGGATGGATCGGTGGGGAAAGGGTCAGAAGATGATATACGAGCAGAGGGAGAACAGCTCTCTTGTGCGGCGGAAGACCAGTCGTTGAAGGCAGTGGTCGCTCGCGCGAAATAGATCCATTCAATAGGTGATGTAGAGGAGGAGCGTCTCTTTCCGACCCAGGGATTGGTCAACATCACTTAGTTGATTTACAGTACAGGAGGTACCAGTATAAGGTAGAGTGGTCTATACAGGCGGACCAGTTTTTCCTATCGCACTGCTACTGTGCACAGTAGACGTAGCAGAGTGTATCCATTGTAATGCTAATGCAGGAACGTCAACCACTGCCACGACACTAATGAAAATGGTTTTCTTAAGCTCCCATCATCTTTTGGACATACGTGGGGGAGAAACCGGTCATACATATATCTGGACTATAACTGGTACATTGTTATGCTGAATCAGATATCGTATACTCTACAGAGCCTACAATATATAATATACATAATATATTCATGCAAAACTGAATATATGTATGAAGTTTAACTCCATCCCCATCGTTTCAATAATTTAGCATTATTTAGGGGTTATTTGGGAATTTGTTTATGGGAAGCATCTGTTTATTTTGGGAGCGTCTATTTTTTGGATGGAGATTTTGTTGTCTGGAGACCTCTGCACCAGAGCTCATATCATACCTTCATCATGTATGCGTTTAAAGTATGCATAACCCCAGTGCTAGCAGATTACAGCTGGAGCTTTAGTGGGCCGAAAGAGGGGGCAAGGCAGAGAGGCCCGCTTGCATGGATAAGAGAGGCAGCAGGGATGGCATGAAAGGCAGCAGGCCCAGGCTCCACCAGCCTTTACTTATTATTCAGCAGTCCGTTACATTTAAAATATACAGCGATTCCAGGACAGCGTTCAGGCTCCAGATAAAATGTGGACATCTTTAGGCTATGAATGTAATTACTGATTGTATACCGTGGGACTTTTTGCCAATCTGTGTGTGCAATCTCTGGAAAACAAATAGATATTTGCGAGGATGATTATTGCAGCTTATCTTTATAATGAAAGGCAATCATTGACTTGTCTCGGGGAATTGTCTCTGAGCCCAGAGGGGTCATACAGGTGGAGGTCTTCAGATAGCTACATCCACATTTGGTAAGATAGAAAGAAAAGCATATGTATTTCAATATGTTGGTCGGACTGGTATATACAGTATTGTTCCATTGCTGAGCCACGTGTTTACTGAGACACACACGCACACATGCGTGGCCCCACCAA
>JAOTIX010000075.1:2133755-2136255 GCA_027123715.1 Gaidropsarus macrophthalmus | reverse complement strand
AGGAAATAAATGCACTGGAACCAGGAGTGGGAAAGTACAAGAGAGCACAAAGTAAAGTTAGGAGTGTGTTGCATCAATAAGCCCATCTGGCTGAGCCACAGGAGGTGTGTGTGTGTGTGTGTTTTGCAGGGGATGGGGGCAGGGTGAATAGCTGATCACGATGCTGTTCACATACTAATATAAGAGGTGGCTGCAGTGGAATCAGGCTTCTGTAAGTTTTATGGGACCCGCATGTTCACATCCCCCCCGCTTTCATGCCTCACGCTACGCTGTTGTTAAGCACAGCCTCATGTTCACATCTGTGTGTGTGTGTGTGTTTGGGTGGACCTGCCTCCTGAGTGCAATACACACACATCACACACACTCTAGGGTTGGGCAGTGTATCACGGTCATATAATAGCATGACGTGTCCGTACCGGACGGAACCAGCTCAAAATATCTCTGGCTATTAGCGCCTGTTTGGTTTTTTCCACACTTGATTCAAATGTCACTAAATGCCGCTGACCTGGCGCCGCGCTCACTGTCCACTGCTGTTATTCCAGGTCAGAGAATCTGGTCTGACGTAAGCCAATCAGTGGGGTGTGCATGAGCACAGGGCACGAGCCGCCATTGGGCAAGCGACCCCAATGGCGTATGTGTGAGGCTATGCGAGACAATAGCCGCTTGCGCTATCGCGGTGCGCAAGCTAGTTCCATAAACAGGTGAAGAAGTCAGTGAACGACTAAAGTTTGATTGCAGTATTGTAGAGTAGAATAAGATTCATCCTTGAAACACTCCATTTATTCTCGCTCTCAGTATGCCACCTCCATTTTGCGTGTGAGGGAGAATAAGCGTACGTTGAATTGGATTTCTTGCCTTTAAATCGTCAATTGAAGGCCAGATAACTCCTCAGTGTTTTCTTTCCACCCAAATCACCCCTCGTCCTTTATGGCTTTCAGGAGGATTTGTGCAGAGAGCTTGGCCTATATAAATATTGATGGAAGCCAGGTATAAAGTCCCGGTGGATCTGTTTCTCACCCCGCAACTTAAAAAAAAAAAAAAAGGCAGGTAGGCATAGCAAGTAAGAGTAGGTAAGGTAAAGTGAGGTCGCAAACTATATCGACATACATACAGAATGTGGAGAAAAAACATGCAATTAATGAAACGCTACGGTTTTTCCCAAGCTGGCTGCCAGTCTTGGTCCAAATCCTGGTGAAACATGTCACCAAAATCCCCTTGTTTGCAGCCCCAAAAAGCAAGATATAACGCTGATTTAATGTCCTTTCTGCTTTTCAGCCTGGCCAAGCCCACAAACACAAATTTATGAAAAGCAAGCTTATGAAGGTCATAATTCATCCCCAGACTATTACTCAAACATGCCTAGAAGCTCTATACTGGATTTATTAATGGGTTTTATGTTATATCAAGAATGGGAAAAAGGTGATTTTCTGGAGATTGCAGCCAACCTTTCTCATAGTAGCTCATGGCACATCGGGACTAGACGTTAGAACGGGCCGTCCCTGAATTATACAAGGTTGTTATCTTATGGTTGAACCGCGGACCTCAGTGCTCTGGCCAGGGAAATATATATACCAACACACACACACACACAGGTGCACACACAGATGCTCGCATCATAAATACACAATCCATATTTCAGCGTGCCTGGAGGTCCTCCCCAGGTCAACGGCGTGCCCACCGGAGCATCGTGAGAGCACACAGGCGGAGGGCGACACCGTGACCCGGGAGGCGTGTCCTCCTATGTGGGGGGCTTGTAAGCACGGACCACATGTGTGGCCATTAACGCACACGTGCATGCAGGAGCGCTGACACACACACGCACAACGCTGGAGTGAAGTGAGAGAGGAGCACGATTCCACGTTGACGTTGGTCTGTGTGTGTGTGTGTGTGTGTGTGTGTGCTGTCTCTGGTGATGTCACTGTTCTTCTGCACCGGTTGGTGCTGTAACTACTGTCGTCTCAGATCTTCGTCAGCCTGGCTCCGTTGTCCCACGCCACACACGCTCACACACACACACACACACACACACACACACATGAGTGAAGACCTAGTATATCGTCACAAAGTCACTGGACCTATAGTACACCCACGCACACTCACACACACACAAACACACGTTAACACACATGCATACTGACCATGTTTTTAGCCACCTTTACAACACACACACACACACACACACACACACACACACACACACACACACACCACACAAACGCATTAAAGCTAGCATCACTACATTCGAACAAATTCCTTTCATCTCATACAAACGAAAACCCTGGCTCAACACCACACACACACGCACACACACACGCACACACGCACACGCACACACGTGTGCGATGCGGAGCCCCCTCCCCACTCTGCTCCCCCATCTGTCACTCCACACAACAAACACACCGCCTTGATAAGGGCAGTAATATGTCTTCAACCGCACCAAGAGCTGTTCGCTATTTATAGCTCTCTGCACTGCCTCCCCTGCTCATGTAGTTTACCTCCG
>JAOTIX010000075.1:1935780-1949873 GCA_027123715.1 Gaidropsarus macrophthalmus | reverse complement strand
GCCACATGACCCCAGAGCATTCCTCCCAGAGCGCAGTGTCGCTAGCACTAGGAGCTAGCAGAGTGTCGCTAGCAGAGAGGAGCTAGCAGAGTGTGGCTAGCACTAGGAGCTAGCAGAGGGTCGCTAGCACTAGGAGCTAGCAGAGTGTCGCTAGGGCTCGGTGTTAGCATAAGAGAGAGCTTAACATGCCAACAGTGAGAGAGGGCTTGTCACAGGGAAAACGGTTAGCATGCAGCAGCCGCTAGCTAGGGAGAGAGAGAGAGGGAGAGAGAGACATTAGAGGAGCAGGAACCAGGAGGTCACGGCTCGTGAGCACAGCGCATGTTAGCTAGTAGAGAGAGAGAGATATAGAGGGACTGAGGAAGAGAGAGAGAGAGAGACAGAGACAGAGAGAGAGAGGAGGTCCTCTGGTTAAACTGGAGTCAGAGGAAGTGAGGACACGCCCGCTATCCCAGCGTCCAGCCACGCCCGTTTCAGGGCCATGCCCACACGAACAAGAACCAGTAATACATCAGCATAATACCAGTATATACCAGTATAATATCAATAAGGGTGCAGAGGGAGGGAGGGCGGAGCAAACCGGATCTTAAGGTTTCAAACGCTATCGTGTTTGCACTTACCCGATTATTCAGTAGTATAGTGTTTACTCAACCCATCACATGTTGGCACACTGGATAATGACGTTTTTTAAATCCAAATCATAATTTAAGAATGACCTGACGGTTTGTTCCACCTTGCAGTCCGCCTTGTAACACTGTGAAACGGCCAGAGACACGAGGACAAACGTTTGATTTAGTTTAAGTGTGTTATTATCATATATACTGTCGGTCATCTTGCACAAATGTGTACATTATGTGTCATTGAGCGTTTCTCCATAACATACATAGTATAGCCTACAAGGAGTACATTCCAACTTGAAATACAGTACATAGTTACACTTTAAAACAAAACAATTCAACCAAAGTTAAAGAAAACTGGGTCAGCAAAATATACACCTTTAAAAAATATAATATTTCATAATTTTTGACTGATAAAATGTACTTCTTCTGAACTTGCAAATTACAAGTCTAGATGATGTATTAAATCAACAACACAATTATTTGTAAAATCCTTTAGATATGATGTTAAAAGCATTCTGTTTCAAACTGAAGTGTTACTAGTATAATCACAGTAAAAGGAGTGTGTTCTGTTAAAAAAAAACATTAAAAGGAATGAATGGCTCTCACCAGGCCGGGCGATTGCGTACCTGTAGTTAGTAAACCAAACTGTTATGTAGAAAATAGGCCAGTTCTGAGCCGTTTTCAGTCAGTGCATTCTGGAGCTGTTTATTCACATTACCATAAAGTGGCCCATCAAATGTGTTATACTCTTTACTTTACGCCCAAAGGCTTCCAAACTAGAACGCCACTCAAAACTAGTCTGCCAATAAAATACCATCAGCAAGTTGGAATGAAATTTAAATATAGTATTCAATTCATATATTTTGCTCCTTGGTAAGTCAGCGGATACCGTCGGACCCATGATCCTAAACGCAGTGGTTTTAAAAACTTCCAGCGCGCCGTTACGTCAGAGTAGTTCGGTTCAGTGCGTCTCTCACAGGTCACGCGTCAGGAGTGCTGTGGGCGGAGCCTGTTGCTTGGCAGAAAAGCAGCGACGGGCCCTTACGCGCACAAAGTTGCCTTCTCATTGGTCCAAAATAAACTCTTGCGACTCTTATCCACACAAACACATTTGCACATTTACTGCATCATAGTGTTTTCAAGGCAAAACCTGATGAAAAAACGAAAGCAAAAAGAGACTCATGGAGACAGATTCATTCTACTATTAGGACTGACTTGGATGTTAATTAAAATGAATACATTGTTACATTAACATGAACAGGTTGATTTGTTACGCTGCCGACCTTGATGACATGTAATTGCATATGTAGCATGTATTAAGACATACAGGAGTGCCCCCAGCCTCACAGGAAAGTGTCTGATGGGGAAGGGGGGGGGGGGTTACTTTAGATTTGTTTGATTGGATAATGTAGGTGTCAGCTTTCCTTTTTCTCGTGAGCACTTTTTAAAGTATGAATGTTAAGACGCTATAGATCTCTCAGGCTTACTCTACACGCACGCACACACACACACACACACACACACACACACACACACACACACACACATACAGTGTATATATATATAAATATATATTTATATATACAGATATGTGTGTATTTTCCGAAAGGTCCTACAACACTGCCTGTTGAGTCCGGTCTTTAGTCTTCTCCTCCTCGCGTCTCTTCAGAGCCTGGATCACCGCAATCTCCTTGGCCTCCTTTTTCTGGTTTCTGGCTTCAAACAGCAACCTGTGTGGGGTGGGGGGGGGGGTGTTGAGTCCGCGCTCAGAGGGCCGGCCTCGCCAGGGGCCATCTGAGCTTCATAGCGCGTGTGTCAATGCGTTTCCTATGTGGGCTCCGGCTCTAGACACCCCCTGTAGACATGGTGCAGCCCCTCTCTCAGCCTCAGGGAGGCAGAATATGGCAGATGTGAGAAATATTCATGTTGAAATTGCATTATATGTTGTTCAAGATCTAAGAGTCTACCACGATGGCATGACTAGACCGTTTCTCTGCCTTTAGGTACGGCGAAACGTCCTGGATGCTCTGCACCTAAAACCACAAGAACACTTTTCACATAAAGATAAGCCCACTCCATAAAACACATTCAGAGAACTGGCCAGCCATGTCCAAGACGTTAGAGCTCAGGGACAAAAGCCCTGGGGTGCTCCACTCAAAGGGAGCCCCCAGTTAATATACCACCGCATAGACCATTGAAGTTCAAGTATACAGCTGGCACGACATGAAAACACAATCAGAGCACACCAGCAGAGCATCCTGGGATCCGAAGCACTGTGTTCTCCACGCACATTGTCTTTACAGTTACCCCCTTTTTACAACACTCGTATACAAGAGCAAATTAGTACAAATAAAGTAGCTAAAATAAACTCAGATTCCAGAGTCATTCTCCAAAGAGCATGGCACAGAGCAGACAGGTGGCGGCGCCCCCTACCTGTTCTTGATGATCCTCTGCACGATGGCGTCCGTGGTGAGGCTGTTCCCGCTGTCCACCGTGCGCCAGATGCCTTTCCTCCGAGGCTCCTGGACATGCAGGGGGAGGAGTTAAGGCCGGGGTGTACTTCTCCTACTCTGTATACGTAATCCATCTCCGTTACCACGGAGACCCCTCGAGCCGTCGAAGTTCTCCGTCGGCAAAGTGAACCGGTAAAGTAAACAGGTTTGACGTTCACAGTCGCGTGATGCGTCCATAGAGCAGATTGTAATTAAAGTAGTGCAATTTGCCAGTTGCAGTCAAACCGGAAAAGTCATTCCGGAAATGATGTTGTTAGAGGACCAATCACAGCCCTCGCCGTCTCCGTTTTCCCTCGACGGAGTGACGGACAGTTAATAAATATGGGATGCGCCCGGAGATTAGGGAGAGGGTCTCCGTACAACGGAGAGGGCTCTCCGTGTCCGCGTACACCACTTTACGGAGAAGTATAAAGCAGGCTTTAGCACTCTGCTCACACAGAACGCCACCATGTGGACATACGGTGTGTTTGCATGCGTGCATGTGTGTGTCTGCGGCGGGCTGAGCCATCGTTACCGCGTAGGGGTCCAAACCGTCGCTGCAAGGGTAGATGTTGGTTTTCCCGTGACAGACGAGGTCCACCTGGCGGAGGGGGTAGAGAGGTGGTGATGGTGGTGTTCTGGGTTTCATCTCAGTGGGCGTGTATCTGTTTGGTGACGGATGTGTGTTTGTAATTTGATTCACCTTGAAATGATCCAGCAGGTCTTTGGTGACCGCAAACGGGGCGCCGATCACCACCTCTGACACATACTGCGGGGGGTGGAGCCACATAAGGTTAGTTAAGTTGCTTTATTATTAGTCACACACACACACACACACACACACACACACACACACACACACACACACACACACACACACACACAAGGAGCAGTTACATTTTTCCTCTGCATTTGAGTCATTCCTGCAGCTCACAACACACACACTATGTTGGGGGTTAGGTGCCTTGCTCAAGGGCACTCGTTTTCCCGCTGGTCCTGGGAACCGAACCTGCGACCCGTCGATTCCCTTGCCGTGAGGCCCCGGCCGCACCTAATGTCCCGAGCCTCCGCCTGCGCCCTCAGAGGGTTCAGACACACCCGCACTCACCCGGCACGCCAGCACGCTCAGCGTCCGCTCATGGATGTTCATGATGGGGTAGTTCTTCCCTTTGTAGCGGTTCACCTCCTGGAGGAGATTCAACATTCAAGATGGTTTTATTGTCATATGCACAGCAATTACAGAGCATTTCAGAGGCGCTGGCAATGAAATTCTTTAGTCCTGGGCTCCTCCAACAGTGCAATTTAAAAAAAATATAAATATAAGAGAATACAAGTCTAAGTAGCTGAGACTAATAAAATAAAATACAAAAAAAAATAAAAATAAGAATAAGATAAAAATAAAGATAAAATTATAAAAGATATATACAGCAATAATAATAATAAAAGGTCAAATGTGAAATGTAAACAGACGTGTTGTCCGGACGTCACAGGTCCAAACACAGCGGTCCTCAATCTTTTTCTACAAGTGTACTCCACTTGTTGAAAATATATTTACCCCAAAAATGATAAAAAAAAAAATAATAAATAAATAAATAAAAACTTTGGGAGAAAAAACAAGAAAATTAACATAAATCATGTGTGTGCGTTCTATTTGGCAGTGTAAACAATAACATTAAAAGGGTGCAAATGCTGTGAGTATCCAGATTTAACATATTTTATTAACATGGGATCATTTGAGAATTGCGTATCACCAATACTTAAGTAACTCATTTTTTAGCAATGTCCTGAGTTCCCCCTGCAGTACTCCATGGTATGCGCACCGCCAATTCAGAACCACTGCGCTAACGGGACCTCTCACCTGGTCGAAGTGCAGCCCCACGATGATGTAGGGCCGCTCAGCCAGCCTGTGCACCGCCTCCAGGAAGTCCACGTGGCCGATGTCTGGGAGGGCCCGGGGTCAAGGGTCACAGCTCCACACACTAACCCCAACCCCTGTGTTCCTTGTTAACTATTTAGCAATGCATATAACCATTTATAAATGCAAAAATGACAAGAATGATTCTTTGTGGACGGAAAATCAATTCGGTCACAACTCTGAGTGCCAGTAGGTGATCAATAACTGACACCAAAAAAATGGGAGCACTTTTTTCCATCTCGATTTCATTTCATTTAGTTTGTTCCGTCCCCATCGTAACGACGCCTTCAGACACCAACGATCAAACAGGTTTTCTGCACGTTTATCTGTAACTGGTTGCCAGGATACGGAAGAGGTCAAAGGCCCCTGCCACGTAGATGATGGTGTCTCCGTTCTGGGGCTCCTGCCCAGAGGCGAACTGGATGATCTTCTGAGACGTCTGCAGGAACTGAGACACGCCCGTCCACGGACTGTGGCCCTTCTGGACGCGTGGCGGGGAGAGGGGGAGAGCCGTGAGCACAGAGGCAACAGGTTGTCTTCCTGTCAGCTATCGGTTTTAGCTCGAGACTGGTGGGATGATGGGAGAACGGCGCACTATCACCCCCCCAGTGGCCAGCAGGCTGAACTACCGTATTTTTAGCCCAAACGCACACAACACATGGACATTTTTATATTTGAATTGATGTTATGACAACTGGCTTTGTTACAAAGTATGTCCACGGTATCTTGTTCTGAACACTTCAGGTCTGATAAACAGCTAGCTTAGCAAAGTACCCAATACCTACTCTATATGAATTTATTGTTTATTAGTCCAGCAAACGGGGACTAATAACTAAACAGTTACAGCAGCAAGCAAAGAGTGCATGACCTTTTAGGTCAGTATGTTTAAATAGTAATATTAACAGTTACAGTAATATTAACAGTCACAACATGGAGAAGAGCCTATTTAACTGAAAGCCACTCACCTTTCCGAAGTTATCTGTGTGCTGCTGGTAGCTGGAGCTGTCCTGTGGAGACGGCAGAGGGTGAGACCTGTCCTGTTGTCTCAGTGTGTGCAGACAGCAGGACAGACAGAGAGAGACAGAGAGTCAGAGAGAGAGAGAGACAGACTCACTATGTTCCGGTGATGGGCTTTGGTCATGAGCAACATCCTGCCCACCAGGTCCGTGGTCGAGACTCCCTGGGTCCTCTTGCACTCCCTGTCAACAACGCAGCGACATCACAATGGAGTGACCTCACAACACAGTGACGTCACAATGCAGTGACATCACAATGCAGCGACATCACAACTCAGCAACATCACAATGCAGTGAGCAGACAACTCAGTGACCTCACATCACAACGTAGTGACCTCACAATGCAGTGACATCATAACACAGTGACCTCACGAGCAACTGACATCACAATGCAGTGACCTCACAACGCTGTGACCTCACGCCGCTGTGACCTCACGACGCTGTGACCTCACAACGCATTGACCTCACAACACCGTGACCTCACAACTCAGTGACATCACAAGGCACTGACATCACAAGGCCGTGACATCATCCGGGTGGCAGGCCTCCGGTCTCCCCAACCCGTCCCCACAGGCAGCCTCTGACCAGACGCCTACCTGTATCTGCCAGACGTCTTCACCTCCTCGTAGGTGTCCTTCCCGTCCACCGTCAGCGTGATGTCGTCTGTCAACAACAACCACAAAGACAACAGGTTACAGTTAACGCTACAACTGCAGGGACGCTAGCTAGCTGTTAGCTAAATATCTGGCATCATGTGTAGCGTGATGGTTAGCAAGGCCTGCTAGTACACCTGTATGTGTGTGTGTGCGTGCCTGTATGTGTGTGTATGTGCGTGCGCTACCTCCGTGCACGCAGAAGTCGCAGGTGTACTTGTCCAGGGTCCCCAGCGTGGTGACGTAGGGCGCCCCCTCCACCACCTCATCCACCCACTTGATGGCGCGCACCATCTTGTAGCGCTCTTCCTGAGTGAAGACAGGGGGGCCTTTGTGCTTCGCTATCTCCGCTGTAACCGGGGGCGACAAAGAAGACGGACAGGAGGCGGGGGCTGTGAGTGAGTCCGTCTGGACTGGACTGATCTGGGGGAGCGTGGGGGGGGTCCCTTACCGTCCGTGTGAACGCCGACGATGAGGTAATGTCCCATGGCCTTGGCCTGGCGCAGCTGGTTGGAGTGGCCGTAATGCACCATGTCGTAGCTGGAGAGGGAGGACGGAAAACCACCGGGAAATATGAAACGGTAAAGAATACGTTCAACAAGGTCACTGCGAGGGGTGGGGGTGGGAGGCGGACCAGAGGGTTGTTTATACATCTTTATCCGTCTCATAACAGTGTTATCGGATCATGTCCTTCAGGCTGCCAGCTGCACTTAATCTTTAAGATGAATGGAGTCACTGATGCAAAAAAAGGTCAATAACTCATGTTTTTTTCCACCAGACAGTGTGGCATGACATTATCTGGCATGCGCAGATAATGGGACGATCCTAAGTCGGAATAATAATAGCATAAAGTTATCTTGTACGGTGCAGCGCTAAGGGCAATGTGGTAAGAGGCCTCTGAAATAATAACGTTCACACAAGCAGAACAGTAGCCTGACTGGCTGGTGATGGTTGTAGCCTATGGACTGGTTTATGAGGCAGGGCTCTCAAGTCTTATGCAATGGTGAGACACACACATGGTTGGTTTTATTTCTAACAGTATTCTATCAACACTGACATTTTTACTGATAGTCTGGCGTTATAATTGATTTGCCTCTTACTGTGGAGTGGGTAAGAATGTTTTTATTGGCAGGCTAGCCCTTTCTGTCGACTTGCGCTAGCCTAGCACCAGCGAACTAACCCAACAAGAATGAAGTGTGTTGAAGAACGTCTCCACTGATAAATAACACCGTGAGAGGGACGTGCGGCGTTTGTCCTGCAGATGGAACCGGAGAGTCAGGTTTGGAGCATTCAGGATCTGCCGGGTTAATTGGGTCTGATCGCAAACACCAATAAATGAGTGCTGCGGCGCGACTGTTGTACGCAGCGAACCGTACGTGGAACCGTAGGGCACGTATTTATTATTTACATGTTTTGTTTTGTGTCGTTCTTAATAAAGCGTCGCATTCAGTACAGTTCTGACACCATCAGCTCTGTCCTAATATAAGGAATCCTTACAAACACACTGGCTCACTTGGAAATGAGGTAGTACGTAAAAAAATACTTCCCCTACCCCTTTAGTTAGATTGACCTGTGTGCTCTCTGATTGGTCTTTCGTGCTCATTAGCCACTAATTAGATTCACCTATGTGCGCACCTCCTATAGGCGCATGCGTAGGGGGCGCGGCGGCGTGGCGCGGCGTGGGACAAGGTACACGGAGGTCCGACAAGGTACACGGAGGTCCGTGGTTTCATGAACTTTCAATAAACCAGACCATAGTGGCCAACAACACGCTTCCTCAACAAGACCTTCACTGGGTGGGGGGAGTACCATTTTATTTTATCACTAGTGGTGGAATGGGTTTGTATATTTGGAATTCAGTTTAACCTTTTATTGACTTGCTTTTAAAGCAGCATGTGGTTTTAGTCGTTTGGTTTGGTTACCATGGTTTTAATGTTAATTTGTGAATGATCTTAGTTTTGATCATCTGTAGTTGTAGTTTTAATGTTATCTTGTTGGTAGTAATTGTCTGTACAAGATTATCTGTGTTGTGACTGACCTGTTATGGGGGCGCCCCCTTTGGGCCCCCCTGATGATGGTATGCTCTTTGTTTTGATCTGCTCAGTACTCTAGGAACCCTGGCAAACGCCTTAGGCAAGCTGGCAACTTGTTGTGTTTGCCAGTGCCCTCGCTAGGAGGAGCTGGGCCAACCCTAGCAGTCTTGTGCGTTGTACGGTCATCCGGTTAAAGTCTCCCACCAAGTCTACCTCACCTGTTGGACCAATAGAATTACCACACCCTGTACTGGGATGTGACCGCTGTAAGGGCCAGTGCTAACTGGAAAATGTAGTGTAAGGGTCCCTGTGATGGACGCATGGCCTTGTTTTGTGACTGTTGCATGGACTTGTTTGTGGTGTCTACCGGTCTCCCAGTTGGGACTGATGAGGTGGGAGTGCTCGGCTAGTTTGCAGCCTATCGTGTTCCTGGTTCCAGCACTCATCATCTTGGCACCCTTCTGTCTAGCTGCACCTGCTATGGCTCTGTCCATTCATTTATGTTTTGGTTTAGAACAAGCAACACATTTTATAGTCTAGTTTTTTGGCCTAAAGGCCAGCACCAGTTTGACTTCTCCCCAAAGGGTGAAGGTCTAAATGATCTGAGGTTCTAGCTGTCCAGATAGGGATAGGGTTAGTCTGATCTGAGGTCTCGGGTCTGGTACGAGAGCTTCCTGGTCCAACACGTTCAACCTGGGCATGCAGGTGAGCACTTAAATTGTTCTCTTGCACATTACAGAATCCCCCTTGATCTTCAGAAAGTTTCTGCAACCATCTCCATGGACTTATGTACTTTGTAAGTATTTGGATCCAACAACGTTCCAGTAAATCCAAGTGAAGTGTTTAGGTTGGCATGTCAATTTTCCAGCATAAAACTGACTCTTGGAGAAGGTGGTTTTATGAATTAATCCAGTTGCCTTGCACTGGACCAGAAACCTACTGCACCTGGACCAGTGACCCTCCAGACCAGAAACTTATCAGACCTGGAAATGCATGATTCTCTTGGCCCGATGGTTATATGTTGGTTTTGTTTTTAGAACTAAGGAGAATAATTGGGTGTTGAAAATGCATGAAGTGACTCATGTGGAGCTCTAGCTGGTCCTTGTGTATAATATCCAATACTCCAAATAAACATTTGTCAGGAACTTTAGCTTGCTTGCTTTATAAGCAGGTCCATTATGATGGCTATGCTAATGTCTGTCTGGTAATGTGATCTACTTTGCCTCAAAACTGGGCCCCATTGGCCTTTCTGTAGCATTAATGTGAAAAATAATGATACAGGGCTCTCAAGTCTCATGCAATCTGTGTGAGACACGCATTTCAACCCTTTCACACGCTCACACCACACTTTGTAATTCTTGTGCAGAACAATATGCTGCAGTGCTCAACGGGTCTGGTGCGTGCTAGGTTGTAGCCACTGACTGGTTTATAAGGCCATGCAGTGATTGGTCGTAGCCTATCGACAGTACTTTGGTGCCTTGACTGCACATGAACTTTGGAAAAACTAAAAAGCCTGTGAACGGAGAGCAAGGACACTACTGTATGCTTATTGCTGATGTTAAAATATTTATTATTATTGTCCGTCCGTTAGGAGACACCCTGACAACACCTGAGCTCCTGAGACGAGAAGGGGAATACAGAGATCCTTTTCATCCTGCCACAGTACAAGCAGTGTTCAAGAAGAATAGTGAACAAAAACCGCATATGGTACATTTGCTCATTCAGCGGACCGCATTCATTCTTTCACTGTTGGCGTACCATAAGCAGGTTTCTTAAATAACTGGACTTGCATACTTCTAATCATGCCGAGCAATGAATAAAGTCCAACACCGAATGCGATGATGGCACACATTTACAGTCCACACGTATTTATAGCCGTGACACTGCATCAGCAGATACAGCCGATGGACTTTAGGCCGCCCTGCCTTGATGTTCACTTCAACATTGACCTTTGACCTGGTGACGGAGGTAAACAGTGAACGGAAGATTGAAACAGCACCTTATTTTGGTTTGAGTGAGCACAACGACAAGGCACACGGCCAGGCTACACGCCAAACCGGCAGACCGTCTCGCCTGGGGAACGCAGACACAAAACACTGGCTCAATGAAGCCGGGCCTCTGGGCTGTCTGGCACTCCTGTGTCTACTTCCTGTTCCACGGTACCAGGCCATGTGCTGCAGTCAGGGCGCTCGTGATGTCACCGGGTGCGGGGTGTTTGCTGTAAACAGCATGTTTTCTGGGAGGACGTGCAGGCCTGGATGGACTGCGACTGTGAGTGAGTGTCTGTTTGTGTGTGCGTGCGTGTGTCTGTTTGTGTGTTGCATGACATTCCTTTACAGTGGCCTCTCTTTGGGAACTCAGCTCACCGGTTAATATTTTGGCATCCCAAAAATTCCAGGGTTTGACCAGAGAAAGCCCCTCTAATCCCCGTCTCTGCACGCACCAGTTCAACAATGCAC
The DNA here is from genome assembly GCA_027123715.1 of Gaidropsarus macrophthalmus. Lineage (NCBI taxonomy): Eukaryota > Metazoa > Chordata > Actinopteri > Gadiformes > Gaidropsaridae > Gaidropsarus > Gaidropsarus macrophthalmus. The sequence continues at coordinate 1,938,685 of JAOTIX010000075.1, read as the reverse complement.
CGTGCTCGTTCGTATCCATGGAGACATAAGAAACAAACAGGTGCGTTATTTTACTGCCCACGTGTACGGGACACAAAGAAGGGCAAAGGAAAGGCAAAGAAACGAGAAAAAAAGATGAAAATGAAAACACAAAAATACTCATCATGCATCTTGTGCGGGAAGCGGGCGGAAATATGTTTTGAGTCTGTTTTTAAAGGAACACACCAGTTTTTCCATACTGAACTGTGTTCTTCCCTGATCCTAGACGAGTTCATACATATGTCTCTCGCATTTGCGCGTGCACTCGATCGCTCTGGCGCGCAGCGCTACGTTGCTAGCATTTAGCTTGGCCCATTACATTCCTATGGATCCAAACGGGGGTGAAGTTAGAAGCGACCAAGCACTTCCACGTTTTCCCTATTTAAATACGGTTACGTGAGTAGTTACACGACCCAAGTATGGTTACACAAAATGAAACATGCCAATTTTCTAAGCGGATAAAAAGGATAACTACAATGTATTGTAGCGCAGTAATATCATCTCTCCTAAAAAAATCCTCTCCCCCTCTTACTACTGTCGATAGAACCAACATGACCTGCATGCCGTCGCCTGCACTACCTGATGTTACTGCTGAGGGATCTGATGGAGGTTGATGGTTCAGGTCCATGTCTGTACGACAGGTCAGGACTGGGGTGCGATCAGCGGAATCTGTTTTATTTTCGGGTTAGCTGAAGGAAACTTTGCTCCATCCAGGATTTTATTTGCGTTACGCAGTAAAGCACGCACCTTACTTAATTTTCCTGGTTGAGGATTCTTTTCGAAATTTGAACGATCGTAAAACACAAGTTATGCATTTCAAACGGATGCTGAGATGACAGCCTCATGAAATTATCTTGCAAACTAGACCGTTTATTTCTGTCCTGTGTTATCTTAGCTGAGCGGCATCTGGAGGAAGGGCATAAGAGGAGATTGCAGTATGTTTTTCATATGCAAAGACATCATTATTCAATGACTCAGCTTATACTGAGCTTGGCAGACACACTGAGCGTCCATCATTCCTCCCTCCTGAAGTTCTGAAGCACAGTGGCTTAACTCAAAAGGCAGACTCTTTCCTGTAGTTTACTGTGACATCTTTGTAGAGCAGCCGTTGTTTGATCAGGGAAGCTAGTTATCAGGTTATTATCCAGTTAGTATTCTCTCATGTGGAGACCAGTATCGCCTGCAGATCACATGTGTAAATAATGTAAATAGATCAACAATCCATCCAGCATGCTTGGAATGCATCTACAAATGTGCTTCAATGTCATTATAATACAAAAGTCAACAATGTCTAAAATAAAATAAAAAAATGCCATAAAAATGGCATATTTATGCTTGTACATTATTAACCCAATTGGCTATGTAACCGCTGTGGCTGTTTTGTAAAGTGCTTGCTTTATATTAAGATATGATGGATATGATAGAAAGATATCCTTAGAGTCAAGCTATAGATGAGTATTTTTGTTTGCTTAACACAGAATTCCAAATGACAGAATAAACCTATTCTTGTGTTAGTAGTGGCTACAAGATATAACAACATGTGAGGCCTCTTGCCCAATCAGACTTATTGTGGGAAAGTTACACGTGATATTCAACTGCTGTTCATCATCTCAGGGATCTATAAGGGCTTCATTCCACGTTGATGTATGCTTCCGGTCAGGCGATGAGCGCGTCACAGTGACTTCTAATTGCGCGCTCACGTGTTGACTCGCTCCCCCCCACCCCCCACCCCCTCCCTCTAGTCTAGAGGACGGTCAGGCGCGCGCGTCCATCTGGAGGTGAGTGCTGGCGCGTGCCCGCGCCGCGTGACTCCGCATTCCTCCGTCCCGTGTGGGAGAGAGGGATGCCAACACAACGGTCTCAGACGCGTATCCTATCTGCGACTCCCCTGACGTTTTGCTACAAACTACATGTACTGCAGAGCAGTGGTTCTCCACCTTTTTCTACTCCTCTGAGATATTTGTTCAGCCGAGTACCCCCCTTCAACGTCACAGTTGACATTTCATTTTTGGGAGGGAAAAAAAGAAAATTAGCATAAATAAAATGTATGTGCGTTCTATTTGGCAGTGTCAACATGAACATTAAAGGGTGCAAATACTCACAATATGGGTTAAAAAAATTGTTTTACAGCCAATACTTATTTATTTTATTTTGTTACAAAAAACTCATTAAAACTCATTTTTAGAAATGTTCTGAGTACCCCCTGCACTACTCCAAAGAACCCCTAGGGGTACGCGTAACCCCATTTGAGAACCACAGTACTGCCATAGATTGTTGACTTTTCGCACATAAAGCAATGATCCCAACGCATCGATGCCATGATGTAGAATACAGCAGCGCTAGGCAGCACGACGCGTAGCAGCAGCCTGACTCCCCCTCAGCTCCGGAGAAGGCCCCCGGTTGCCTTGGAGCTGTCTGGGCGACACGAAGCCCAGACACCCGTGCATGCAGCTCGGTCGTGCGGCTCACTCACCACCCATCGCACCACACCCGGACGCTACGCCGTCTCCTCTCCGGACTGCAAAGGGCAGCGCTGTCGTTCCCTGCGTCTTTCCCGGCGGCGGCGGCGGCTGCTGCGGCTGCTGCTGGTGGTGTATTCACTAGGTGGTGTCCGTTCTTGATCATTGTATGCACACACTCCAAAAAAAGGCAGACGCTGGTAAGATATTCAGTAAAGGCAACAGGATAAATATGTACAACGAGGACTCCGCTTTACAAAAAGGAGATGTGTATGTGCTCTGTATATACATATATATATATTATACTGTCAGGTGCCGGACGCTCTGAGCTGGGCTCTGACAGTATAGCGTCACACACACACACGCATACACACACACACACACACACACACACACACACACACACACACACACACACACACACACAC
>JAOTIX010000075.1:1722118-1740563 GCA_027123715.1 Gaidropsarus macrophthalmus | reverse complement strand
TGTGTGTGTGTGTGTGTGTGTGTGTGTGTGTGTGTGTGTGTGTGTGTGTGTGTGTGTGTGTGTGTGTGTGTCCTGGTCTGTTGCTGAAGACCTCTTCCTGACACCCACTTCCTGACACCACTTCCTGACACCCACTCATAGTACCTCCAACTGACTGTCACCATGACAACCAAGAAATCCAGTCACTCAGGCCAGGATCTAGGTTCAGTGTGTGTGTGTGTGTGTCCGTTTTACTGTCATATTTGACTACTTGTCTGCATTGATTTAAGTCTCAACATCACTCAATCGATTGAGCACATTTTTGGGATGTATCCGTATGTTTCCAGTTCGCAACGACTCTTTGAGGGTCCTCTGTGGTTTTCAGTCAACACATTCATTAATACAAAAAGTTTAAATGTGATCACAGTTCATTACAGTGCTTGACCGGTAACCCTCCACCAGCGGAGGAGAGAAAGAAACCAAACAATTATAAATGAGGCCATAGACACACACACACACATAAGCATACACACACACGCACACACACACACACACACACACATACACACACTCTACTACATCCATGCAAGTATGCACCCACAACACGTAACAATGCATATACCTATTTTTTTATGTGTCTGACTTTGCATATAAATCTCTGTACGGTAAACAGCACTTATTTATTCAACAGCTGAATGCTAAAACAACCAAAGTGCATGGTCAGTTCACAGGTGTGTATCTCAGAAGAAGAGGGGTCTGAGTAAGGCACGACACGGCCGAGCTAGTGAGCTCCGGAGGAGGAATGCTACAGAGCAGACTGCACCATCAAGGTTCCTCCATGAGGAGCCTGGACCTCACATTACACATTAGCATGCGGCGGAGGCTGGGCCAGACACTGTTCATTAGTGAGCCGGCTGTAGGGCACTGTAGGGAGCACATGTTCCTATGCAGCCCGGACACATTTTGAATTCCTGTGTGTGTGCATGTCACTGTGTGTGTGTGTGTGTGTACTGTATGTGTTTCTGTGTGTAGAACTTTGTCTGTATGTAAACTGTATGTGTGTGTGTGTGTGTCTGCATGTATGTGGAAGTTTGCTTGTCTGTATGTATACAGTATGTGTGTGTGTGTGTGTGTGCGTATGTGTGTGTGTGGGTGTGTGTGTGTGTGTGTGTGTGTGGGTGTGCGTGTGTGAGTTGCCTTGGGACCGGCCCCTGATAGCAGGATTACCACACGACGTGATGAGAGTGATTGCCAGACCAAGCCCAGGCAACCGTGGCAACTGGTAACTAAGTAACTGGCAGGGAAACCACTGACAAAGAACAGAGGGATTTAGCGTAATTAAGAGGCCTGATATCCTCCCTCTTCTTATGGCAAATGGCATGACATATGGCCTAAAGTTACAATCACGCTAAACAATAGCCTTTGAGCTTTTCAAAGGGTTGTCATTCTTTTCCACATGTATTTGGTTTGCTGTGAGGTAATATGAGTGTGTGTTGTTTCATACAATCATAGTTCATTCTGCATGAAATCTCCTGCAACGTGTTCATACACGTTATGACCGCATGGCGCTAATAGCCTCACTGCTGACACTTCCTCTCTGAAACACTAGAGGGCAGTATAATCTAACTCCTGTAAACATTTACTTTGAAATCCTAGTTCCAGTTAAGTGACTTGAGTTCAAGTATAAATTGCGTTAATATGTTCATATCCTCGATCAACAGAATTGACCAAGTGGTTGGCAGAGCTTTCTGATTTATTGTTTGTATATTTTTTGACAACACATTTGTGGATGTCATTAAGAAAATGGGACCACACGGGCCTGTCCATCAGCCACCACAATATATGTCAACAACCTCAGCCTCGGGGGCCGGTCTCTCCTGGTCCAGGGCCCTCAATCAGGTCTCACCTCTCACGGCCCCTCTGAACAGGTATGTGCAACATACCCCCCGGGTCCAGGGTTAGAAGACAACAGTACTCTTTCTTTGTGTACCACGATGCGGAGAACCCCAGGGGTCCATGTCAGGAGCAATGTCCATTTACCGAGGGACCATTCTGTCATCGAAAACAAGTTTTGAAGGCGCCTATGGTTGCCGTTCAAACGGCGCTCATAAATGGTTTGAAAGTGAAAGCATCTCACCTGCTTTTTGTGACTAATTATTAAACACGTGTATACTGACCAGAATTTGAATGACAGAGTCAGAGAGTAGTATGATTCCCATGTGCAACGCTGAAATAAACGGGAGAATAGCTTCTGAAAAGGGTTAGCCTACATGCCTCTGGAGAGAGGGACTACATGTCACTGGAGGTTAGCCTACATGCTTCTGGAGATTAGCCTACCTGTTTTTGGAGAGGGTTAGCCTATATGCTACTCGATGTTAGCCTACATGCCCCGACAAGCTCTGCCAGTTAAACAGGCAGTCAAAAAAAACCTTTATTCATAGACAAAGCGATGATTTTATGAATTGAATCATTCTGAACGCATGACTACTGCTCCCTGGTGTTGAAACGCTCCCTCCCACATGATCCATACGGTCTCATCTCCCGCCCGCCCTCCACCAAACCCTCCCTTCCAAGCCCCACTGAGCGGTAGATGCTCAAACGATATTGGGTGTGATCCGATCCAAAACAACGCCAACCTGCAAAGCCATACGCTGGTTAGGGTCATCATTGCCAACATCCGGGGATAGCTTAAGTGTAACACAATACTTGCATTGGCCCTTGATAGAACATCATGCCTGCATGACTTTTTATTGCGAGCAACAATCCCAGCTAAGTATTCTGTGGTGGGACGCAAGATTCAAGATTCAAGATTCAAGATTCTTTTATTGTCATATGCGCAGTAATTACATTCTTTAGTCTCTGGCTCCTCCAATAGTGCAATATAATAAAAAAAAAAAATATATATATAATATAAGAAAAGTCGAATAAAATAAAAAAAATTAACTACTAATATAATATAAAACAAAGAGCAATTAAACTACTAATATAAAATAAAGAGCAAATAAGATAAAAAAAAAATAAGATAAAGTTATAAACGGTATACAGTAGTAATGATGATAATGAAGGTCAAATGTAAACAGACATCTGGTATAAAGTGATGGAGTGGCAGATTAAAGTGATGATAATAATAAAAGGTCAAATGTAAACAGGCAAGTGGAATGTTGTGTTGTTGATGATGTTGTTGTTTACTTCTGGACCTTTTTTGTATATTTTTGTTTCTCTACTTATTGCTTAACTTACAGTGGTCACACTTAGAAGTAAGGGTACGGTACGCTAATTAACCGTAGTATAACGTTAGTTTGTGCAATAATAAGTCTGACTAACAATGAACTAAAAATGCTCAAGTCATGATTGCCTCATGGCGTTCATGTTAACCATGGTATTCCTTTAAAATGTGATTATGTTTTAATGAACCATAGTAAATGAACCGTAGTTAACATGAACGCCATTAGTAATTTATCACTAGACAACCACTTAACTGTCAACTGCTAACGCTCAGTTAATTTTTAAGTTGATGCTTGCAACTGCATTAGCTAATGTTATTTAATGGTTCTTAATGGTTATTACGCTATACTTAAGATGTTGTTGCGTTTCCTGTCTGTACTTCTTGCTCTGCCTTCAGTGTTGTCTAGTTTTTGGTCTGTACGCATTGCTCCATCATTCTTCTGGTTTTGTTGTTGATAGTATGATGCAGGATTATTTCTACAAGCCTCCCATCAACAAGCTGAGTCACACCTTCATCGACCAGGACCTGGAGTCCGCCTACAGGTGCAGCTATCAGAAAGAGGTAAGGGTGCGTGCGTGTGTACGTGCGTATGTGTGTGTGTGTGGGTGCGTGCGTGCGTGCATGCATGTGTAGGAGATAGCAAAGAGATGGCTGCAGGGGGCTGCAGTAGCTCAGGAGGTAGAGCGGCTTGTTCAGTAACCGGAAGGTCGCCGGTTTGAACCCCCGGCTCCTCCTAGCTGAGTGTTGAGGTGTCCCTGAACGAGACCCCTAACCCCTACCTGAATGTGAGGTATTCATTTTAAAGTACAAAGTTGTAGAAAAGCGCTATATAAATACAGTCCATTTATCATTTCCATCTCCGCCATCAATTCCTGTCTGCCGTCTTCGCGTCTTGGCTTGGCCTTGACTTCTGGCCTCCTGGTTGGGTTCAATTCAAATGAAAAGAGACGTTCATGTCATGTTTGCTGTCCCATAATGTGTCACGGTCAATCTGTCCGCCTGTCCTCTCTGTGGCTGGTCCCAGGGGCCCCTAAGCTCTGCACTGTGGCCCAGACAGGCAAGACTGCGGCAAAGACAATTCAGGGCCTCTGCAGGGCCGCAAGCCTCGTTTCCTTAGCTCTACTGCCCTCTATGGGGCCAAACCTGGTGGTGCAGCATTTCTGTGAATGAGCTGCAAAATAGACTTTTGATAAGAAGGTGGAACTGTGGTCGTGAACTGAGTCGTACGTACTGGAGGTCCACGATTGCGCAGGACAGGCCTCTGTCAACTGTAGGGATGATGGATCAACCTCTTTCCTGTTCCTGGAAAAAAAGGTTGTTGGTGCAAAACCGAGAGCCCTTACCCCTTCATAAGGAGCCTGCAGAACCTCTCCTTGAGGAAGTCACTGATTAATTTTTTACATCATTAGATTTGAATGAAATGCCTTGTACATGAATTTAAATCAACATTTTGAGGAAGAAAAAGCACTATTTATTTTCCTGATCATTCAACATGGGTGGTACAGAATCCCTTTTCTCGCCGATGGACCCTGAAGTACCTCTCCTCTCCTCTCTGGTCTCTCTGGGTCTGTCTGGGTTACAGGTGGAGAGCCAGGCGGCGGTGCAGACCTTCACCAGCCCCACCTTCAGCTCCTTCCTGGACATGCTGCTGTGCTGCTGGGTGTTCCTGGCCCTGTCGCTGGCCTGCTTCCTGCGGCCCCTGGTCTCCCACCAGGGCCTGTCGGGCCTGTCCGCCGTGCCCCTGGGCTCCACCCTGGTGCTGGCCCTGCTGGAGCTGCTGGCCCTGTTCATGGCCATACGGTAGGGAGGTTGTTTGGTGTTCTTCCCCACCTTGTCTCCCTCGTAGCCGTGATGCTAACTCGGGTTAGCTTTATCGCGGACGATTGGGAATGGGCCTCGCTGTGAATGTTCCAAGCTTTATGCTAACTCGGGTTAGCTTCATATGATGCTAACTAAGGCTAAAGGCTAAATCATACTATGCCGTCTATTATTTTGGTAAAAAAGCATACATGCAGATGGGCAGGTACAAAACGCGTTAAAGGTGTCCTTCACCGATAGTGTTTTTACTTGCTCCTTTTGAGATACGATAGGTCACTCCTAGTTGCATATGCATGCTGCACGTGAAAATGTTATTCTACCCCCATCGCATGCATTAGCCAATGTAAGAAAATAGAGGGATAAACGTGCGGATCAGAAAAGCCCTACAAACTGACGTAGGTTTGTGCGTCAGTATTCATGGCCCCGCCTACCTTGGCTTGCGACCGCTGAAGTCACTGTGACGGACAGCGCTGGTGAGCCAATCAGAGGCAAGACATTTCAATGTCATGAATATTCATGAGTAACAGCCGAAAACGTGTCGTTCTACCCCCCCCACCACCAAACTAGCCTGAAATAAGCGCACCTGAGCATTTTTTTCACCAAAACCGGCTCAGAGGGCATTCATTAATACTAGAGACCACTGCAACATGGATAAACAAAACAAAACAATGACACCTTTAAGACACAGATACCCTCCATCTATGCAGCATGGCGTTCTACCTGGACGGCGTACTGAGCTGCACCAGACTCCTGATGCGCGCCGTGTCGTGCTGGTGGCCGCGGCACCTCATCGGCGCCGTGCTGGTGTCCCTGCCCGCCGCCGCCGTCTTCTCCCACGTCACCTGCGTCATGCACCTGACCATCCAGGTACACCTTGCACCTGCACCGCACCTGTGTGTGTGTGTGTGTGTGTGTGTGTGTGTGTGTGTGTGTGTGTGCGCGTGTGCGTGTGCGTGTGTGTGGCGTCTGATTCAAGAATGATCATTTTATGGAGCCTAGATTGGTTCAGTTCAATTCAATTTATTCGTCCCCAAGGGGCAATTTAAAGGCGCACATTACAGTAGCTTATTTAAATGAATGAGGGACATAAACAATCAGCAAATCAATAAACACACACATTTCAGACACACTGCACAATCACACAACACACACCGCACATCATCATTCAACACATAGTCGTAGTTTGAAAAGTGCTTCCTTCGTGCTTCAATTAAAAGAGCCCATATAGAAGGCTATTTAGACTGAGTAGCAGAATTATAATGCTAACATATGAAAAACAGATTGAGCCATTGCAAATAAGATGGAAGATTGCGCCTCTTCTGTGCTCAATAACACTCAGAAAATGGTCAAGTTGTATCACCATCAAGTTTCAATACTTAAATTCTTTCATTGGGAATAGCCTGTTGTGATGGCTACCAACGAACCCTAACACAACAATAACAATAACAACATATTTCTGAATAACAAAAATAACAACAAAAACATACACAAAAACACACACGTAAACACTTCAAGTCGTGTCTATGCTTGCGTCTCTCGTGCGGAGGCTGAATTCCCCTGTGCCTGTGTCTCAGTTCACCATGTTCACCTGCTGCGCTGTGATCATCGCCATCATCCAGTACTGCAACTTCTGCCACCTCAGCTACTGGATCCGCTCAGCGCTGGCCTCCCTGGTGGGACTGGTTCTGGTGGGCCTGCTTATGGCTCCCTCCTGCAGGTATGGATGAACATACTGGGAACACTAGTTGGCTAAATGAACCCAATGTCTTTGTGTGGACACATGAGAGTAATGTGGTGATGTCAATAATATCCCCTATATATATATATTAAATAATAAATACAAATACAAATATTAATAATAGTAATAATTTTGACTACGGAAGCTTAATTGCAAATTCCACTCCTTTTCGAACATAATTACAATCAGCAAATTTGTGTCAATCATGTATCTAGTTACGCTTTCTATTTTGTAATATCTGTTTTTCATTTACATGTTCTGAAAAAAAATATATTATTATTTTTTTTATCTTTCGATCAGTTGAGCATCTGAAATATGAAATGTGTGTGTCTGTTTTGCTGTTCCTTCCTCCAGCCCTCCCATCAACCTGCTCTACTGGTGAGTAAACTAGTGGAGTCAGATCGTGATACAGGCGAGGAGATGGTTATCATTCGATGCTTCAGAATCACGCCTCTTGCTCCTCCCACTTGTTCCTTTTCCCCTTCGTCAGTCAAAAGGTCAGGGAGAGAAGGCGCCTAAAGGCTGGTTTATACTTCTACGTAAGGTGCTGAACATGGACACGGAGAGCCCTCTCCGTAGTACGGAGACCCTCTCCGTCCTCTCCGGGCGTGTCCGATATTTTTTGACTGTCCGTCACTCCGTCGAGGGAAAACGGAGACAGCAAGGGCTGTGATTGGTCCTCTAACAACATTGTTTCCGGAATTACTTTTCCGGTTTGACCACTACTGGAAAATTGCGCTACTTTGTAAATAGTTTGTTATTTACATTGAAATTTTTAATGATCATTTTTTATCCCTTTGTAATTACAATCTGCTGTATGGACGCATCAAGCGACTGTGAACGTCAACCTGTTTACTTTACCTGTTTACTTACTTACGGGGAACTTTGAAGGCTCAAGGGGTCTCCGTAGTAAGGATTAGGATTACGTATTACGGAGTAGGAGTAGTGTACCCCGGCCTTGACTGTGGCTCCCACATTCTGGATGTTAAGATGTCACAGAGATGCTCACCCTCAAACCCTGAGAGACATGGCTCGTGTCCCTCTCTTCTGTCCAGGCCGGACGGCGACCTCCGAAACGGTAGCGACGCCTCCCCGCACGTCCGCGAGGGTCCTCCGGACGCGCTGCCCCGCGTCCAGGACCTGCTGGGCCCCGAGGCCTGCGTGGCCTTCTCCCTGCTGCTGCTCCTCGTCTGGTTCCTGAACCGCGAGTTCGAGGTGAGCTACCGCCTGCACTACCACGGCAACGTGGAGGCGGACCAGCACCGCATCAAGATCCAGAACATGCGCGACCAGGCGGACTGGCTGCTGCGCAACATCATCCCCATCCACGTGGCGGAGCAGCTGAAGGTCACCCAGAGCTACTCCAAGAACCACGACGACGTGGGCGTGATCTTCGCCAGCATCGTCAACTTCAGCGAGTTCTACGAGGAGAGCTACGAGGGCGGCAAGGAGTGCTACCGCGTGCTCAACGAGCTCATCGGCGACTTCGACGAGCTGCTGCGCAAGCCGGCCTTCGGCAACATCGAGAAGATCAAGACCATCGGCGCGTCTTACATGGCGGCGTCGGGGCTGAGCGCGCAGCACGGCGTGGACGCCGCCCACCCGCACGCCCACCTGCGGGCGCTGTTCGAGTTCGCCCTGGAGATGATGCGCGTGGTGGACGACTTCAACAAGAACATGCTGGGCTTCGGCTTCAAGCTGCGCATCGGCTTCAACCACGGCCCTCTGACGGCCGGCGTGATCGGCACCACCAAGCTGCTGTACGACATCTGGGGCGACACGGTCAACATCGCCAGCCGCATGGACACCACGGGCGTGGAGTGCCGCGTCCAGGTGAGCGAGGAGAGCTACTGCGTGCTCAGCAGCATGGAGTACGACTTTGACTACCGCGGCACCGTCAATGTCAAGGGCAAAGGTCAGATGAAGACCTTCCTGTACCCCAAGAGCAGCGAGAGCGGCCCGGTGCCGCAGTACCAGCTGTCGGTCTCGCCGGAGATCCGGGCGCAGGTGGACGGCAGCATCGGCCGCTCGCCCACGGACGAGATCGCCAGCCTGGTGCCCGCGACGAGCCTGTCTGCCGACGGGGGCCCCGGGGCCGGCGGTGGCCCGCCCCTCCGTGGCAGAGTGGCACCGGAGTGCGGACAGAAGACGTCCACGCCTGGCCTGGCGCCCCCTCCGGGGTCCTGCCTGTCACCGGGTCACCCTGACCCCGTCGTCTCCCCTGCCAGCTCGACAGGTCACCCACCTGCCGCACACGAAAGACTCGCGGTGGCGAGGAGCGGATCAAATGTGAAGGTTGGGTGAACGCCAAACTTTTTGTTCATTTTTTTTATACAATGGCGCTTATATCTTATTTTCTTTTTTCTTCTTCATTTAAGCCCTTTAAGCTCTTTACACTCCGAGCCTTTCGCTTGCATTTGCACTCCTGAAGTCGGGGGGCCGTTCTGTTGCATCATGGGTAGAGACAGAGCACACCAGGAGGAACCAAATCACTCCGGCTACAGCCAGCCAGGGCCTGGCCCCGAGGCACCGGGGTTACTGGGAACACACAGGGGCTGGTTTGAAGGATCCCATTGCCTCTGACTTACCTACTTGATTACCTTTAATACCTTTAATCAACATTTATTGTTTAACCTTTTGTATTTCATGTCTGTAAAGTGCCTTTAGTATAGAACAAGCATTGCCTATGTTAGTGAAGGGGTCGATAGAAAGACGTTCAAATGAAAAGCGTGAGCTTTTTATTGCGTGTTTACATTTATTTGTCGCTGTATATGCGACTTCAGTAAAGTGTTATTTCTCTGCCTTTTAACGATGAAGAGACACACGGATCATATGCATATTGAAAATATGGATGTTACAAGAGGATTTCTATGTGTTGGTACAACTTGCATGTGGAACCCTCCATACAGTGTTTTATGTTATTTATCAAACGGGGAAATCTTTGATCGGGACACATCCAGGCCCAGGTGTGGATGAGGCCTGTATATGTGTGTGGATGTGTGCATGCATATACGTCTCTGTTTATTTGTGTGTTTTGTTCCAATCCTGGCCCAAGGACTGATGGGGTTACATATTATGCGACACCACATCTACATAGTGAGATTAAAAAAAAGTTACAAAAGAAAATGGAGAATCCTCTGTTAGCACTTGCATTGCCATAGTCCTGGGCCCTAGGTCCTCTGTTAGAGTAAAGCTAGCATGGTAGAGATGCAGCACCAGGTATGATTGCACTGCATTCGGTGTATTTACCTGTATCTCACTGGATTCTGGTTACCGTCGCTTTTGAAGTCAATTCAATCTCTAGATTTCCCTATTTCCGTCTGTCTTACACTTGACATTTGCCATGTCCTGAATGAGCACTTGATCAATGTTGCTGTATGTCAACAATGCCAATTGCAACAATAACAATGCCAATGCAATATTGACTAATATATTGATATTGACATAGCTTTCCATTTTAAAATGCCATTATGGCTTTACAAACACTGTACACGTTTATTTTATTGAGAGTGATTCAAACACTTTTTTGCGAATTGTGTGCATTACCGTTTGTGTGTAGATCTAGTGCCTTTCAGCTCCCTCTGAAACCTTTTAAATGTCCTCTTCTAGTTTACGGCTTGATTTTCCCATATGGCAGATCTTCTGAAGCTTTGGCCGATGTGGAAACAGGAAAATATTTCTCCTCTCTGTCGCAGAAAAAAATCCCATATCATGAGCTAACGCGCCTTTAACTTTGAACTGTGCCTTCTTTTTAAATACAGTTTGAAGCAATCATAGCAAACATCAAATGAATGAAATTACCAGTGTAAAAAATGCTATATTTCAATGCACTTAAATGGGCAATATTGACAATGAATCACGTTTGTCCTGTAAAAAATAGGACCTGTGGTTCAGCTGTTTTAAGTGCAATAATCCATTTTGAATCGTCCTCCGGTTGAATGGTATGACCCTCCTCACTCCTGAGTACAGAACCCCTGCAGTGTCTAAACAGTCAGACGCTCAAACAATCCCATCTGTACTGGAGCAGGGGGAGGTGCTCTGGAGCGTGCCAAGGAGAACGCCAATCGGGGTAGATTTCATCCGTTTCTTGCATTGCATCTTTTTATGAAATGTTCATGACTGGTGTTGTTGTGGTTCAACTCATTGCGCTGGAGAACTGCTACTTAATACAAAGAGGAAGAAAAGGCCAATATGTTAGATCATATGATATTGAGAGGGATCAAAATGTTTACTCTTGACGTTTCCCTTTGCATTGCGTTCATGAACTCGTACAATTCTGGTTTTGGTCTGAGATGGAACGGATATTTTGACACATACTTTTTAAACCAAAGAATGTAATTTCTGCTTTGCAAATGATTTCATTCTGTTCTTAAAATTCAGTGAAGGGTAATCATTTCTAAGTTGTTTTTTATTGTGAACATTTCAGAGCTACTCATTTTTTATGTACATACTTTATATATTTCTATAACTTCATGTTTGGGCATTATGTTATCATATGCTTGGTTAATAATGACTTAATAGGTATTAGGAAAATGCCACACATACAATTTCAGAATATAATCTTTCCCCCATATAGCCTTTAATAAAGTAGTATGATATTTCAGTGGTTGAATAGAAGGACAAAAGAGGAGGTACACACACACACAATGGTTTGTGTGTCCCATCTCAGAATAGCTTTAACAACATTAATCTTTTTTTTTAATGTAGTGTCTAGTTATGAATATGTACTAAGAAACAAAATAAACTGAGAATTACATTCACCTTTGTAGGTCATCTAGTTAAGCCTATAGTGTAGTGAACACATTTTCTGTTGGATGGACTTTTTGTATGTAGCATGCTTGGGAGTAGGCCTATGCAGTTTAAAACTCAAATAAAGCCAGCTTTGAGGATATGTCCTGGTGGATTTGTGCACTTAAACTGCATTGAGTTTGTATATTCAAATCTTGTTGTCCTTCTCAAAATAACGCCCTTCCATATACGTTTGGGAAATTTCAGTTTGCCTTCAGGATGTAATCAAATGACACTCTAAACTGCAGCGGAGACCAACTCTCCACTTGAGAACGATGCACTCCACGGTTTGCTTTGGGTGACATAGATGCAGACGTCTAAACAGCGTGAAGTGTAGGCAGTATTTGCAGTATTTGAGTCGTTAAAGAAAGAAAGAAACCAGGGGGATTTTCATTCTATGTGCATGTTACCCTCGTCCACAGCCTATTCCCCCAAAGTAAAAGTTGAAATAATGGTAATATGTAATTAATAATATTACATTAATTGAAAAAAAAAATAACAGGGGATGGGAAGGGGGTACGGCCGTTTTAGAAGGTGTTTTTTTCAAAGGGGGATGCCATCCCCCCTCAAGTCCAGTGCTGAGTGTAGGCGGGCGACCAAACGAAATATCATGTCTAGTAAGATGATTTTCGGGGTTATTCCGCCCCCCCTAGGCCACTCCACGTACGTCCGCATGACGCACGGTGGGACGTAGGTTTGCGTAGGGCGTGATAGGCCAGTAGCTCCTCCCCCCACACAGTCTAGCTGGAAAGAAAAAAAACTTTTTTGTATCGGAGGAATCAACAGCCGCCATCTTGACGCGGCTTAGAATCAGTATTTCTGGAGATCATTATTTTTAAAAACGATTCGAGCAATCCGGACTGGGCTTGAAGGGCATTTTCGTGTAGCGAATCGATCTATTGATTCTTTCGGGGAGGATTATTGCAAACATGTGAGGATTAGGCGGGGTTTTGTCGTCTCGAGAGCCTCCTGTATATTCGGTTTCCCTTTTAGTGAGCGCCGCTTGTCGCCGTATCTTCGTTCCGAGCCGATGTATTTACCGACAGACAGCGTCCCTAAAAATAATCCAAGGCATAGGAAATATTTGTGGAATTTTCTTCTTTTTATTCAAACCAGAAATATAATTTAAGGCGGTTCGTTTTGGCTGTGAAAAAAAATGATTCGGTATAGACGTGAAACCACCGATCTCTGGAGAAAGGGCTCGGACTGCCCATCGTTAACGATTTCTTGAGTATTTTAATTTATTTTTCTTTAAACCATAGATTCTCGGACGTCATTATTTCGGATAATGATGTGGGTGTTGGATTATCATGGGGTGATTGACTGTAGCGAAGCGTGGCGCTGTTGCCCTTCTTTTGCTGCGATTTTCTAGGCGGCCGTTTCGCCGTCCTGCCAGCGAAACCGACTCACCGAGTCGTTTACGTTTAGAAACCAACCGATTTACACAAACGAGTCGGGGGGACCTTGTGTTCGTTTTCACACCGTCATTGACTTCACTCTATTGGGAATCAGAATGGCCGACAATTTGCTGGAAGTTGGACCCCCCAATGCAAAGCGTCCCAAGCTCAACTCACCTGCCCTTCAGTCCTCGGACGCCCCAGGTAAGAAGACATGTCAATAAGAAAAGTCAGACATCACCGGCCCATGTATCGGTACACATAAAATCACGCTGGTTTGTGTGGCGCGGTTGTCTTTACTTTGTTTGCTGCAAACACGCACGTAACTGACAGTCCTCGACTCCGGTAAAAGCTCCTGGGTGGAAACTGGTCATTTGTTTTTGACGTATCTCTGGTGTACGTTAGTGTCTCCAGAATGGCAGAAAAGAATTATTCCCCCTACACCGTTTTCCTTTTGCCTGTGATCTTCGGGTTTCTGCGACTCATTTTAACATACTGGATGGGTCAGGTATCCACAGAGACGCGTGTAGTGGCTGGACTTGTGACTGTGCTCTGAGCGTGTTGATCGTAGTAAGACAGCGTACGGACGATGCTCGACGTGCGAAAACATCCATCGTACGCATTTTGCTCTTTAACTCGACGTCATTTAACCAGAGTAGATAACGAAAGCGTAGACGAGGGTTATAAACCAGCCGGCGAGTCATCAACACATTACGAAATAAACCAACTTGACAACTTGGATTCGACGTGTCGTCTTAAAACACCATTGCCATTTTGCGACTTCGTAAGCTGATGATTCATCGTGGTTGATTCCTGTTGAGCAACCGGCTTAATTGTCCGGTTACTAGTAATGCTTTTGGGGCGGGTTTGAGCGTTATTTCCCAGAGGATGGCATTCCTGTAGTGGGCTCCGGATGCGGAACTCGTCGTGGTTCCGTCGCTGGAGTGTCTGCAGGCGCCGCTCGGCAGGGGGCCATGCTGACGTAGTAAGCAGAGCTGGGGAAGCCCTCCGCCGTATGCCCGTGTATCCCTGCAGGGAGGAGGAGGAGGAGCATGCAGACAGCCAGACAGTCAGCTGTGTGGTGGAGTACTTTACACTGATGGTGGAGACTGATTATGGGTCCACCATGGGTCTACCAACAGGGAAGTACAGGAAGTTAATGGTCGATATGGTATTTCTGCAACCGCAGAATCTCCCATCGAGTGTCGTCGGTCTTCTGCAGACAGAGCGCCTCTCCTCAGCCTGACTGACGGAAGTTGTCAGTGGGGAACAAAACGTCCTCATGACGCCGATTATCCGACTGCCGTGAGAGGCAGCCTCACTCACAAAATCAACACTTTTTTCGTACTTTTGAATTAGTCGAGGTATTATAACTTGTCTGAGTCATTGTTGCACACTTGTTGCTCTTAATAACGTACAAAAAAAGCTGAAGACTCATTCTGACATTCACTAATACTTGTGCATGGCCTCTCAACTCCGCTGGAATGCCATGTGAACAGAAGACAACTGTAGTCACAATTCTCTATGTTCATTAAATAAAAAGCCTTCTACCTTATTGACTTGCGTAAAAAAAAAAAAGCATACCAACCATGAAACGTTGTTGTTTATCTGCTTCTGCGCCTCATCTGCGGTCTTCTCTTCCTGCTCACTTTGAGATTGTCGGCCCATGCAACTCGGACAAGGGCTGATACGACGCAGTAAATGATCAATGCATCTTAGACGTTTTAGGGACGCTTGGACCGTTAAGCAAAGCTTGTCTCAAACAGAACTTCGAGCCAACACCCCTCTCTATCTTGGTTCAGTCCGCCGAAGAGGCAACACCCCTCTATATCTTGGTTCAGTCTGCTCCAGAGGCACGCTGATGTACGTCCTGTACCACTCAGCCAAAGATTAAAATCCAGATAGCTGTTAATATTTTACTGAAATCTCTGCATGGCCCTCCAGTGTTGTGTCTTTTGGTGACCATGCCCCAATGCAATCATGCGCCAGTGCCATGGGTGTCAGGGCGTGTGTTGCATTTTTCATGGCTGAACAGGCGTAGCGGGTGCTCTGTTGTGAAGCACCAGACAGTAGTGACACCGACGCCCACCCAGTGGGCATTCCCTGCTCTGCTCTGGGCTGGGCACTGATCCATTGGTTGAGTGAGCCTCCCTCCTGATTTGTTACCATCAATTCATGCAGAGAAGCTGCCATGCATGAAAACACTCCTGAAGCAGAACAGATTTATGAGGGTAACTGGGGGGGGGGGGGTCTGTTGGGCAGGTGGGCAATATTTAACAGAAGCCATGCCCTGCTCCACTCCCCACCCCACACACCCCCTTTCCCCTTGTAAACAGACCCCTTACCCCTGTGGTTACCCACAGTGCTCAGCTGTCCATGTGATGCTAGCACTTTATTGGGGGGAAACTGGCAGCGCTGGTGAGACACCTGCCAGGGTGCTCGCTCTGTCTTTGTATAAGTGTGGCAAATCTTCACAGCCTGATTGGTGGGTCATTTGGGCAAACGCTGTCGCGTGTCGCCAGAGAGCTAACAGTATTTTCTGCGCCATGCCCAGGCCATTAAAACCTAATCTGTTACTTTAGCACTGCCCGGCTAGGAGGGGGCTGCAGCGCACCCCCAGTCCTTCATGATCAGCCAACGTCAGGCGGGGGAGGGAGGGAGGCGGGGGAGGGGAATTAGTTTGTACGATTCGGCAAGACGACCCGGTGAAGGATTGCTAGAGGGAGTTTTTCTCTGCCGTCTCTCCCCCTCCATCGTCCCCCCACTTTTTACTCTTCCTGGCACTCGCTGCAGCTTGTGATGAACCAGTCTGTGTGAAGCGTGTGTTGTGGAGATGCTGCTCGATGAATCATTCTTCCTCTTGAGATGACCATGAAATGGAGATGTTCTCTTGGGGCAGTTTTGTGGCTTTATGACCAGAGCCTGAGCCTTGAGGATTTCGACAGCCCAATAAATCATGTCCCATAGTTTTTCAGCCGTATTTGTATCGGTATGCAAGGACCACATGGAGCCAATATATGGTGGCTGATTTTTGCTGTAGTTATAACACTGATGCATAGGACAGTGGCTCTCTAACTTGTGTTGCTCGCTCCCCTCCGCTTGCAACCTCATTTGTCGGGTCTGACACTAATAGTAAAGCTTCAGTGTAGAACTTTCCAAAGACTCACCGCTTCAAAACCCGACTGTATGGGAGTGCTTCAAATGACAAAAAAGAAAGTGTATTGAATATTGTCTGTTTGTTAATGACGGTCATGACATCACTGGCATCACGTTTATCTGGTACAGTAATGTCTAGCAATGTCCCGGAATGTCATTGAAACCACAGCCATGCCTCTTAACCGGAACATCAACAGTTTCCAATAATGGCACTCGACAGCAACGCTGTTCATTACCTACCGCCCATCACGGAAAACACCTAAACGTGTGTGTTGTCTTACCGCTACCCAGCGCTGGCCTACGCGGTGCTCTGTCTGGTCCGCAGTCCGCCGACACTGATTCCCGGCCACAACTCAGTTGGACCGGGGCGTAAAGTGGAACCGAAAGCCCCGGACTTCCTCAATGCGACGCTCGTTCTTTGAACCATTTTCCTATTAATATGCGTGCCAATTCAGAATTAAAATGCCGATTTATCAACTAATGTAGCTGTAGTGACATCCCTGTTTACAAATGGTAGGAGCAGTGGCACGAGGACATTGCTGGGAACCATGATATATAGATTCTGTTTTATTTTACTGGCACTGGTGTGACAGGAAAAAGTGAACTCACATCACCATAATAAACGGTCAAAGGCAAATTAAAGCATTCCTGTCACAGTGCCGAGTCCTGACCCTGGTTCTTTGAGAAGGAAAGCGACCTGGTGAGGTATCTCAGAGCAGATACTCTATTCTGGAGGAGCAATAGCAGAAGCGGAAGTACTCTGGAAGTAGTCCAAGTCAGTTTCTACTGATGTTATAAGTGGGAAGAGCCTTTTGATATTACCACAATTTTGTTGTTGTTGTGCTATTTGATGTACTTCACATTTTTCATTAGCATAGAATTAATTGTGCAGATGTAAATCTATTCTCGAAACAATGGCCATGTGTTTGATGTGCACACCAATTTCATAACTATGTATTTAACTTCAAATAGTTAATGCGGATAATGTCTAATCATCTTTTATCCCAGATTGGAATTATATCAAATGTAGTTTAATGGGATTGGATGAAAGGGGAGATGGCATGTCTATATTTCCTAGACGTTATTTTTCAGCACTACCATTGCGCCTCTACTATTGGTGCCAGTGCAGTAATCAGGTCTGAGTACAGAACTGCTCTGTTTTCATTCCAGCTAAAAAGTTCACTGCCGTATTCTTTTCCCCCTCTGAGATTGCTATCAGTCGGGCTCTCCTCCTATTTTCTGGATTTATTTGGCAGCTTCATGGCGTCTTGTACGTGGTGCAGCAGGCTACAGCGTTTGTCTCAGAATCCCCATAGGGCTGCAGCTGACAACAATATCAACTCTATTTTGATAGTCAATGAATCTTTGAAGTCATTTTTTGGAGTCACTTACACGTCCTGCGTAGTGTTTCAGTTCAATTCAAAATGTTTGGTGGATGGATTAAGTATTTGGTTCATTGTGAAACGAATAGTTTAGTTTTGGTTGGGTCCTTGTCAGATTAAGGGAGCACATTTAAGACCTCACAATGGACTCTTGGTCACTTGTGGCGCCATTTTAAGTCTTTTATTGACAAAAAGACGAATCTAAAAATGATGACGTGACAATCATGTGATACAGGCTCTAAATCCTAACTGCCTGAAAAATTAGTAGTCACCTTTTAGCTTGGCTGCAACCTCCTCCCTGGAATCAGTTTTGCCCAATTACGTGGTGGAAGTGTGCAGTGGTAATGTCCCCTCTGATCCAGTTGCCTTTTGTTGCTCTGTGCTCCCGTCTGCCAAGTCTGGCCTTTCCTCATTATGTTCCAGCTTTCCACGGCCGGCGTTGCGTGGCCGATGTTGTCATCCGTAAACCCTCTCACTCTCTGTGGCTGTCTGGCTCCCTGGCGTTTCGGATGGCTGGCCCAGGCCTGACTCCCTGACGTGCGTGGGGGCGTGTCTGTCACGCTGCGGAATTCTCGGTTGGCAGCACCTCGGCTCTCGCACGTGTTTGGAAGCGCCACGCTCATTAGCGTGAAAGGTGTCCGCGTGCTGTTTACCTTTCCTCGTCACTCCGTTGTTGTTGTTACAGGTCCGACCGGCTGCAAACAATACACTTGGTCACAGTAAACGTGCCTCCCTGCTGGGCATTTGTTTATGTTTATGAATGTTTACGTATAGGATCGGGATGCATTTGTTGACTTTGTCACTGATATCTCATGTTCTCTGGGGGTTGGAACTTCCAGAAGTGCCATAAAAGTGCAGCGTATTGTAGAGATGATGTAACGTATCTAATAATATACATGAAAAATTTACTCGATTCTGATTGGCTGAGAGCAGCCATGTTAACCACTAACACGGCAGGAAA